>JAFVLL020001995.1:0-19114 GCA_021397915.2 Tor tambroides
TATCATGATCCTCACTTTAGAATACTGATCCAAATAATTAATAATTCCTTCTGAAGAATTTGGTAATACTTGAGTCATTACTAGTGGGTTACCATTACCTTTACTTTAGAATTAATTATACATTATGTATTACTCATATTAATTATGAACCTGTATACACTAGTTCTTAGTAATTCTTAGGGAGGTATGAAAAAATAATAGTTACTGATTAGCTAATAGTGAACTACCACCTTTGACTAAGCACTATTACTTACTAATTCATTAATCAGAGTTTCTTGTTAGTTACTAATAGTTACTAGAGTGCTAATATTGCGTTACTCATGTGTTCTTGTGTAGATATTCATTAATGATGGAACAGTATTCTAAAGTGTTACCTTTTTTTTCATATGTAATCTTGTCAGTCTTGTGATTTAGATGCTTCAGTATGCTGTCTTATCTTCTCATAATTGATTTGCATTCAGATACATTCATCTTACTGATGTCCGAAATATGGAATGGCCAATTGTTGCAGTGAGTTTTAATGAATGGGAGGACGTTTTTAGTTTTGCAATTTACAATAGGTGTGTCTCAGTTCACATACTTATGCATTGTTCTATGCCATTTTGTAGTATAAATAGTGCACATAGTGCGTTCACACTAAAAAAAATCCAAAAAGAAAAAGTACACTTTAAATACCTGGATGATGCACTTAAATAGTCAAAAAAACGAATTATGGAATGTTGGAGACTTCATGCACTCAACTGTTGCAGCTTTAAATTGCATAGCGAAGGGGGAGGGGCAATCCGACTCTGATGTTGAATGACAAAATAGCCTTATATAATTCATACACTACACAGTTGAGTGCACAGTGTGTAAGTACATTGTATATACGTGTATAGTGCGTCATTTGGGATGCAGCAAGTATACTTTCATAGTACAACAAACTTTATTTTAAAAGATTGAGGAAATGTTGATTCCTTGTGATATGACCTTTAGCTGTTTAAAAAAAAAAACATCAGTTATTACTGATCTGGGTGAAAGGAGTTTATGGTTTAAGTGCCTTGAACTGACTCTCCATCATTGCATTGCTAATACTGGTTCTTTTTGACCCTTTTACTGTTCCTTCTGCCACTAGGTGGATCGAGCAGGTGAATCTGAAGGTCAGAGCCACCTGTGGCCACCCACCAGAACTCAGAGGTCAAAGGGTCAAAGACGTCCATGTTTTTAAGAGCTGCCCAGGAGAAAAGCCTCCTCCTATTCAGCACCCAAAACCAACCAAAGCCACAAAGACTGAATCTGCTCTAATCAGTCCTCCAAAAGTCAAGATAGTTAAAGCCAAAGGCAAACCAAGCAAAAGTGCAAAACCTAATACCGTGCAGAAAAGTACCATGAAGAAAAGGAAATCGTTGTGATTCTGCTGTATTTACATCACTGTAACTGATGTACATTAATTTAACCTGAAGCCTATTTTAAACAAAGTTTTCATTATTGAGGGTGCTAGATTTATATATGACTGTTTAGAGTGTACAATTAACCTGCTTGATTTTCAAGGGATGTACCATGCTAGTTCACTGGTCAGTAAAAAATGATACACTTCTAACTACCTTGTAATCACCAAGAATTTGAAGATTTTTTAGGCTTAAATTCTGTTGAGATAAATGAATTAAGTCAGAAAGTGCCTAAACACAAATGAAGTCATTTTAATAGAAGATTGCAGGATTTCAGTAATGTGAAAAAATGAGCACTGTATAAAAATAATGATGTAATCACTTAACTGTTCCTATAGTTTACACTCAAATTAAATAACCACCAGTGTTATTTCATAAAAAAATAATGGTTAATAAACAGACTACCAGCGTTCAATGTTAAAATACACAAAAGAGACAATCTGCTTTACACTTTTGCCTATATTTTTATATTAGCAGAGCAGGGGCTAAACTGAGTCCTCCTGTTTGAAGGTTGTGAAGGGTTTTGGGTTGTCAATTTCTTTGGTTTGTGCACTGGATAATAAGGGGGTTTCCATTTCCTCCACCTTCACTTTTACTGCAATAACTGTAGAGACACAGGCAAACCATGTCAGAACTAAATATATACATATATATTATATTATTTGAAGAGATTGCTACATACTTTCTTCCTCAGGTTCAGTCTTTATCTGTAAGCTAAAGGGAGTGACAGAAGGGTTTGATGCCTCTTGTGATTGATTCGTCTCTGGCTTCTTGTTGGGCTGTGCCGGCAGGTTTTTAGATGTGTATTTACTCATGTTTTTCTTTACAAATCTTCGCCCTAAAGTGAAAAATACAATATCGTAAGAGAATGAAAGGAAGGTAATGAAATCACAGTACAAAACTAGTTTAGAGAACTTTGATGAATGTAACCATCATGTGATTTAAAGGGTTAACCCAAAAATAAAAATTGTCATTAATTACTCACCCTCATGTCGTTCCAAACCTCTAAGACTTCATATTCAGAACACAAATTAAGGTATTTTTGATGAAATCTGAGAGCTTTCTGATCCTCCATAGACAGCAAGGTAACTACCACATTCAAGGCCCAGAAAGGTAGTTAGGATTTCATTAAAATACTCCATGTGACATCAGTGGTTCAACCTTAATATTATGAAGCTACGAGAAAGCTTTTTGTGCACAAAGAAAACAAAAATAATGACTTTATTCAACAATTTCTTCTCATGACCGTGCGGCAAAGTCTGACACAGAAGAGAAGAAATGTTGAATAAAGTTATTTTTGGTTTCTTTGCACACAAAACGTATTCTTGTTACGGCTGAACCACTTTTAACGATGTCCTCCTGAGCCTTGAACATGGTAGCTGCATTGCTGTCTATGGAGGGTCAGAGAGCTCTTGGATTTCATAAAAAAAAAAAAAATCCTTATGTTACGAAGATGAACGAAGGCCTTACGAGTTTGAAACGACACACGGGTGATTTAATTAATGACAGAATTGTCATTTTTGGGTGAACTATCCCTTTATTTATTCTTTAAGAATATATAATTCAATGAAGTAACCAATAAAAAATGATCTTACTCCTTTTCCCCATAAAAGGTTTTGCCTTTTTGCTTGTGTGTGGGCGTTCCTGACCCTGAGGTGGTTCTACACAGAGAGTAAAATACAATATGATACAACCAAATTTTGGACTGTATATATGAATACTATAAAAATTATAATTATTTTACCTGGGCCGATGGGTGGCTGCAGCTGGTATCCAGTGATTTCACACCAGCCCACAGGATAAATTTCAGGCGACTGACAGTCTACCCACTGATCAAACTCAGGCTCCCAGCCATCAAAGTGAAGAAGGAGAAGCCGGCCTACGCAACGCCTAACAGTGGCCACACACACCAACCGGGGCTCCATGAGGTCCACTGCCTCTAGCTTCATACCTGAGGTAAAGCCGTGGCCTACGTCATCCTGGAAAAGACATATGAGGGAGGGAGCACAAGATGAGCTTAAAACATAAACCCACAGATGCATTAACACTGTATATGGCTCGCTCAATTGTCAAAAGCTTTACTGTGTTGAAAAGTCTTCGTGGAGCAGCTACAGTTCCTGTATCTTCTAAGTATTTTGTCCATGTGAATGTGGCATGATCATAACCTGATAAGAAAGGAGGCAATATCAACAAAATAGCCTATATGAAATTGCAAATATAGGCTCTTTTGCTTAAATACTGACTTTAGAAGTTGAAGACAACTGGAATAATAAGTTGAGCACATTACCAGGAGGTAGAGTAAGAGGTATGTCGTTGTTCTCGCAGTATCCAACAGGTAAAATGGCATGTGAGCTGGCATGATAACAAAACCAGTCAGAACCATCACCGATCTCGACACCGTCAATGCCTACCATGATGTATCCATCCAGCAACACCTGAGTGATAAGATAAGCCAGGTCAGTGAAGATACTTTCAACAAGGTACTGAAAGTATTCACTTAAAGTCATAGATAGTGGCTCTACCGTACCTTACGGACCGATGCAACACAGATGTTCCCAAGGTTCAGAGGATCAATTGCTTCAAGTTTCATGCCTTCCTCAAAAAACTTATCTCCCATGTAAACGGTCCTCAACTGTTTGCATAGAATAAGGAATTATACATAGTAAATGATTACATGCTGTAAGATTTTTAAACTAAGTAAAAAAAAAAAAATCATGACTATATATTTTAGTTTAACAACATTTTAGTAAAATGGTATATGCACTAACCTTCTTGAACTGATCTGACACACTGTTTTGAAGAACTTTGCGAAATGCTGGATGGCTACTCATGTTGACACTCGTATCTGTGTGAGAAATACACATTATGTTATCTACAAATAACCTAATGAGAAAAACAAGTGACAAAAGTTTGAAAAAAAAAAAAAAAAGTAATTTTTTAATGTGAGCTGTAAACATGCTTCCATACAAAAATGGTAATAATCCTTACAAAAATAAATAAATATTACAAATTCCCTTTTTTTCCACAGAGCCCTGCACATGTAAAAATTATCATGGAAACAAATTAAGAATTTGTTCCCAAGACTTACTCATTCTTGGCAACATTTTATTTATTCACTCCCTCGTTTCAGTTAAACCGTTCCCACAACTGGCTACCATTTACCTAAACAAGCCAACAACTAAATAAGTCATGGGAACAAATTCTTCTTGGATAACCATATCTTTATTGGACAATTAAGAAAGATAACAAGAAAATCCAAATGTCATATGTGGGAACAGTATTTTTCAGCTTGCTCATGGCAAATTTTCTTTATGTTTGTACTAACATTTTGTTTATCTGACTCAACCACAGTTTCTTCTCACCTGTTTCTTTGATTGTCTGGCCCACTCTTTCAGACCAGCCTACAGGGTGTAATAGAGGACTCTGCATGTGACACCAGAAATCTGAGAGCACTTCACCTGAGGGTCCCAGTCCCCCATCCTCATACAGCAGTCTGAGTCGGCCTCCTATGACAGTATCCACCACTGCCAAACGAGTACGGCTCACCTGCGAGCGATCGACCACCTCCACCCGAACCCCCTGCCTGAACGGACACCTCAAGCTGTCTGCCATCTGAAACGCAGACAGATGGGAAACAGAGGAAGACCGTTATGCAGAAATAAAAGAAAAACAGATGGCATTAATGGAATATTAATTTGCCAGTGCTGTCACCTTGACATGAAAGTCAACAGGAAGAGTGTGTGCTCCAACCAGTCTCTCTATCAGGTAGGATTTCCAGTCTTTGATATGCTGGTGGACCTCTGTAGGAAACAAAATGGCCAAGATTTAGCATTTTTATAGAATTTATACCCGATGACCTATGGTGTAAACACTCACCTTGAGGGGGGACCAGGAGCTTGCTGTTCACTGCACACCAGCCTATAGGATGAACATCAGCTGTGCCTAAATTACACCACAGGTCGTGGCTGTCATCATCCTCAAAACCCTCATAGCGCAGGAGAGCCTTATAGCCTGCGAAAAACACAAAAAAATCTATTCAATATCTCACAATAGTACCCATAATTAAATTTAACTGCATACTATTTACAGTGTTTTATTAAAATAACATTACAACCTAATAAACTACTTTAAAAACGACTTTAAAGAATGTGTAACTTTAAAAACCATGTTATCATATAAACATACAGTCAGTATAACCACCTATGAATCATGAATCAGACTACACTGCATTTTTGTTTTTGTATGCAGACAGGCTAGTTTGATAGTTTGTTTAATTAGTATTGGTTCCTTATTGTCTTTGTATATTGATTTGCTGTTACATGTCTGTTTAGCTCATTCGATACAGACTGCAAACTCAAAATTTGGGAAAACTTGATAAAATATAAATATACACTAACGTTCAAAGTTTGAGTTCAGTAATAATGTTTAAATAAATTAATACTTTTATTCAGCAAGGCCATATTAAACTGATTGAAAATGTGACAGTAAATACATTTATAGTCTTGTTCTATTTCAAATAGATGCTTTTTTTTTTTTAATTAAAAAACAACAACAAAAAAAAACCCTTTCTATTCACCAAAGATTCCAAAAAAAAATATCATGGTTTCCACAAAAATATTAAGCACAAATGTTTTCAACACTGATAATTACAAGGCATTTTCTTGAGCACCAATTCAGCAAGACTAAAGTAATGGCTGCTGAAAATTCAGGTGATATTTTCATATTGCAATGATATTTCACAATATTACTGCTTGTACTGTTTTTATCAAATAAATGCAGTCTTAAGCATAAGAGACTTTTCAAAACACACACACACAAAACCTTACCAACCCCAAACTTTTGAATTATAGCATAATTATTTTATTATAAATATTAAAAATATGGAGTTTATATACCTGCTAGCTGTACAACAGTGGCGATCCAGTAGACCTTACTTGGCAAGGCTGTGTGAGTGTTGAGAACCTCCACTTTTAACCCCACATAGATGTCATCCCATTGAGCGCAGAGTGGTGCCTATCATTTGGGGAGTAATAGATTGACCATGATAATGCAATGGAAACAATAATGTGATTTACGCATTGTTAGGACATTCACCACGTTTATCTTTCACAGGAATATTGTGCCAAGAACCACACTGGATAGAAATCACTCACATGTCTGAAGCAGGATACAGGGGCAGCGAGGAGGCCACTTTTCTCCAGGTAACTACCCCAGTCAAACCCAGCCAAAGTAGCTTGGACATAGACAGTACAATATCAACATTTAAACATTTGTAAAGCTCACTGTGGTGAAAAGTGAGAGTAATCTGTATTTTTTTCCTCACCATCTTGTCCAAATGCTCTGCTTTCCTGATGCTGCTCATTCGCCTTTGAGCGTGAAGCCTCAGTCTGTGATTTCAGAGACAGTTTGTGTGATGACTTCTTAGTGGGTGGCCTTCCCTGAGTACAAAGACACATACACTTAACAAAATTATAAACGCAACACTTTTGTTTTTGCCCCCATTTTTCATGAGCTGAACTCAAAGAGCTAAGACTTTTTCTATGTACACAAAAGGCCTATTTCTCTCAAATATTATTCACAAATCTGTCTAAATCTGTGTTAGTGAACACTTCTTTGACGAGATAATCCATCCACCTCACAGGTGTGGCATATCAAGATGCTGATTAGACAGCATGATTATTGCACAGGTGTGCCTTAGGCTGGCCACAATAAAAGGCCACTCTAAAATGTGCAGTTTTACTGTATTAAGGGGGTCCGGGAGGGTCCGAAAACTGATTGTTGCAGCAGCTGTCCGGGTGGCTGGTCTCAGACGATCTTGGAGGTGAAGATGCTGGATGTGGAGGTCCTGGGCTGGTGTGGTTACATGTGGTCTGCGGTTGTGAGGCCGGTTGGATGTACTGCCAAATTCTCTGAAACGCCTTTGGAGACGGCTTATGGTAGAGAAATGAACATTCAATTCACGGGCAACAGCTCTGGTGGACATTCTTGCAGTCAGCATGCCAATTGCACGCTCCCTCAAAACTTGCGACATCTGTGGCTTTGTGCTGTGTGATAAAACTGCACATTTTAGAGTGGCCTTTTATTGTGGCCAGCCTAAGGCACACCTGTGCAATATTCATTCTGTCTAATCAGCATCTTGATATGCCACACCTGTGAGGTGGATGGATTATCTCGTCAAAGGAGAAGTGCTCACTAACACAGATTTAGACAGATTTGTGAACAATATTTGAGAGAAATAGGCCTTTTGAGTACATAGAAAAAGTCTTAGATCTTTGAGTTCAGCTCATGAAAAATGGGGGCAAAAACAAGTGTGTTGCGTTTATTTTTTTTCAGTGTACAAATTGAATCACTGTTCAAATAAATCTGAGTATAAATATTTTTTCCAGACATTCCCACCTGGAGCCGTGCAAGAATGGAGGATTTCTTTGAGTTGGATGAGTACGAACGTGAGCATGACACACTACAGAAGCGCTTGGACCTGGAGAAGAAGGTTTCTGTGGTGCCTTTGGTTCCACACATTTCGCATGTACCTGCAGAGACATAAAATTGAGTGGGGTTTACATATACTTGTCCATTGTGTGTTCATTAATATAAGTGTTCCTGAATTTACCCATTCCATCACTTTCTGCCCAGGAAGAAGGTGTCACAGAATCATTAACATCATCACTGGAGTTCTCCTGGTTGAGGTCTTCTCCATCAAATATTCCTTCTCCATCATGCATAAATGTCAATTCATGTTCATCCTTTTAGGAAAAGCAAAGTTATTTATTAATTAATCAAAACAATGGTGTTAAAAAATAGTAATATCCTAAATGATGATATGCACACACATATACAGTAGAGAACAACCTACAGTTTCCTAAATTTCGAGGTCACTGCTTAGTCCTATTTGAAGTTATCCTAACAGGAGTAAAAGTAGAGTTAAATATATTCTGAAGAACAGTATAAAAAAACTTAAATGAGATATTATTTGAAAAAGAGCACTGATCAAAATTAGAGAACACTTTCAGATACTTCCAAGTGTTAATTTGGCACCTCCTGCTAATTTCCACAATTATCTGACAACCCAACTTTACAGTTTTCACTGACTTTCAAGATGATGAGCTGTTCCAAAGTGACTGAAACCCTCCAACAGCAGGTTGTACAGAAAAAGGCCAATAGCAGCCACAGCAAGAGAAGTTGGTCGTTTCAAATCTGTGATTTCTAGAATACTGCATCTTTAAAAAGCCGTCCACTAAAGACAAATGCTTGAGAGGACAGGATAAAGCGGAGAATCTCAATGGGCAATCGGTGCAACACTGCAGCTGGAATTGCTCACCAGTTCGGTTGATGAAAATTGTGCAATGAACGAAGAAAGAGGCAAATACTCACCGATGCAAATTGTTGAGGTTCAGTGGTCGCTCCGCGTCTCCTCTTCGTGCATAAGGAACAGGAGACACCGCTACCTCCGCAGTTACTGCACGGTGGTCGGATGAAAACCGTCGGGACAGCTCCATCCTTCAGTTTCAGCCCTTTGAATCCCATTGTCTTTGCAGTGGCATAAGATTTCGGATCAAAGGAGTCCTTGCTGAAGTGCTCAGAGCATAGATGGGAGTATGTCTTGGCGACCCAGTTCTTTCGGGTCTTCTTAACCTGCTTCTCCCATTTGCGGAACTCCTCGGGGTCTTTGGGGAATCTGAACGTTGAGACATTTTGCCCGCTGAACTTCCCACAGCCATAAGCAACACATCGGTGAGGCATATGTAATTTTTAATATAGATGTGGGATCATATAAAGGTCCACAGCGTCTTCAGGAATATAGTTTGCAGCTGGCTCTGCGAATTACGTTCAAGAAGCATTAAAACATTTCCACCAGATAACATTAAACCACATTGCTTTACGGTTACTAGCAATCATTCAATGGTGCAAGCATATAAACAAAGCTTTGAAGAACATCTATGAGCTCCTTAAAAATGGTAAACACTGAGCAAAAGTCAAAGCAACAATATGCACATTTTGTGTGTAAAACAGAACTCCACAACAAAACATTTCTCACCTGCTTTACCTCTTAGAAAATCCAATGTGGCGTGGTTTGCTTATCGTGAACAGCGCATTATCGCCATCATCCGGACTGGAGAACCAGGCTACGTTACAAAATGATTTTATTAGCCTGTATGATTTTATACGCTGGTTGTTTGTAATACGATGTGATTTTATTAAAGTCTTAAGCCCTATTCGCACGGGATTAGTATTACCTGGTGACCTCCAGTCATTTGTAATAATTGCGGAGGTTGTCTGTGATCTTAATCCCGTGTCATAAAGAGTTTTCAAAAGTTCGATTCGCTTAGCCACATTGTTGGGTCTATATTTAAGCACTTCTTACTTTCATCTAATATAGATTAATGAAAATTGTAATTACTCTGGACTGATTAAATTTGCTCCATTTTGCCAAATTAGCACTGCTTACAAAAAAAAAGTTCATACATTTTTCAATAATAGGCAAGCTACTTTCATAAAAATAAAGCACTGGGGAGCATTTTCACTGCAAACTTCTCCAAAACTCTTTCTTTTCTTTTTTTTTTAAAGGAATTACATAAAATTAAACGAGAAATCAAAGGCTAATCTAGAAAGTTATTTTCTAGTAACTTGACACTAAAATAAATTAAATAATTTTTTTTTAAAATGGCAACCAGTGCTAATTATTAATGTAAAACATTAATATTTAGTCAAACAATTTAGGTGTCATATACTGTAGCTGTCATCCAACAGGGTCAATGACCACAATTTAAAATTTTGAGTAGGCCTACAACATATAATGGTTTAATATTCTGCATATTAGCCATTTTTAATTGCTAGTGTAATGAAAATGAACAAATTACTGTAAAGACAGATTGACAGTTGTATAGCTGTAGTTGACAATTGTAATTCATATTCCACCAAATGCAGTTCTTGCATAAATCAAATCAAACGTAATTCTTAAAACACTTCTTAACTTTGTTTTGTTCATATTGTCTAAAAAGTTAAAATAGCCTACTCTAATATTAAAGTAGGATATTGTAGGCTATTTATTCCGCTTTTCGCTTTCAAGATTTTAGATTTCAATTACTTGAAAATTTCCCAATAAAATTCAAACATACAACAATGTGAATCTGTATTTTCATAACAGACTAAATGTAATAATTATGTGCTAACATTTTCAGAAATGTAAATATAAATTTGACGTTTGTTTAAAAAATAGTTAAAGAAGGAAAATAAAGTCCACATTTTGGCTCAGTGTAACTTTTAATACTATTTGGTACCATTTGATACAAACATGACTGTACGACACCGTCTACAAAACACACCTATGTTGCGAACAGATATGGCAGACGAGCAAAATTATTTCAAACATATCATCGCTCAATTCTCTAGCTCTTGGCGGGACTAGATGAGTTGTTGTAGAGCCGCTGCGAGCGTCTTTTTATCCTTTCTTGCCGAGCCGACTCCCCCTACCTCCTCCTCCGCTTGCAGAATTGTATAAAGAACAAAAATCGGGCTGGGGAGGGGGTTGATACGCCGAAGCTGAAATCGAGAGGCGAACCCAGGAAAGAGGAGTATTTTGTACACGGGACTTTCCCCCCCTTCGTCCCTAAAAAGGAGGGGGAAATGTCATATTTTTAAAAGCGATATTTTTAAAATCGAGGATTACGAATAGGCTTGGGCACCTATCTCTGAGGATATATATTTTAATTCGTTAAAAAATATGGCCGAGAACGTTCTGGAGTCTGGCCCGCCTTCAGCCAAGAGGCCTAAACTGTCCTCCCCGGCACTATCTGCCTCAGCCAGCGATGGAAACGGTAAATATTTATTTCGTTTAATTTTTACGATACTGAGATATTTGAATCTCTGGTTGCTTGTTTTCTATGTACCCATGCAAACTGAAGTCTTGAAGCGGGGAATGGGTTTTTCTTTTTAGTTTTGTTGTCAGGCTAGCAAGCTCAAGCTAGTTTGGGAAGCTAACGACGGATCCGCACGAGATAGCTTTAGCTTGTTATTCCAGCTAGGTTAGCATTAGCGCTTCTCTATCGATGTTGGGATTCACTCACAGCGGCTGCACGCTGCTTTCCCTCAGCGAGGGTCTGTCCTTGGTGTCAGCTGGTGTAAATGTAAAAGTAACGGGTGCACTATGAAATATATTAGATCTAGTGTAGTAGGATTTATTATTTTTGTTTCTGTGAAACACTTGTTTCGGTTTGGTTCCCACTTGCAAAGAGTTTGGACCACTTCTTCAGATAATACATATAACGTATAAATAAAAACATGCAATAATAATTCAACTTCTACGAATAGCTTCTGAAAGCCTAGTCTTCACATTTTATCAATGCTTCTTTATTTACTAATAATCGACAGTGATTTACATAAATTAGCCTGCTAAACTGGGAGTCAATCAACTTCAAAACTTTCTGACTATACTTGAACACAGTTGTTTTCACAAACTGCCCATGTGCAGCGAGCACAAACGTTAGTCGGTATTCCTTGGGTTTTATTCAACATATTTTACTGCTCTTTTTAATGTTAATAAATGTGATTAATAATGGTTAGCTAGCTGGTCAGCTAATAACAGACTGATGCTGAAGGCCCGCACAACAACTGCCTGCCATTGTTAGCTAGATGCATATCAACTAATTGCTCATTATTTTAAGGTCCGGAGGAGTATTCACTAATTTAGATGAATTTATTTGCTTGGTTATGGAGCTTGAATGGAAGAGGCTTAATGTTTGTGTGATTTGGAGGATACCAATGCACTTGTGTTGTGTTTGAGTGAGTTAGCTTGCTGGCTCAAATAGCCTTTTAGTGCGTCGGTCATTTTTTCGGATCTTGATTTCCATTGTTCAGCCATAACACAACTGACGAGCCTCTCTGTTAAAAACAAACCATAAACACATTTAATGCTTAGCGATACGAATTATTACCACATAAGTGTCCTGCTGTTTGATACATTTGTTCCAGATACTTGAACGTATCTTCAATTGCGAAGTACGTTTCTTTGTTGACGTCTCTAATGTTTTCAACCTTTTGTTCAAACCCGAGTTTGATCCGGTTCTGATACTAAAGGGAATTTATTAAGTTACATAAATGTGAATGCATCTGAGTATAGCGTTTTTTTTATACACAACATGCGCAGCATCCAATTGTTTTGTCTGTGGAGTAAGTGAATGTGTGGTCCCCATCACAGCCGCTTCACTTCATTTGTAAGACCAGCACAATTTTTTGAAGCACATTGACCACTTACACCCGTCACCAATGGCTGATTTCTCAGATGAGACAGTGCTATATATAGATCAATAAAGTGTACATACATGTTAGGAAATTACATACTTTCGTTTTTATTTAAACTTCTGAATAGGTGCAAATGGTTGGTGTAGATGATTGCAATACTTGCCTAAAAAGTTTCCTTTAGACATTGTACATTTTTTTTATTTATTTTTTTTATTTATTTATTTTTTTAAATGAGCAAGTGTCACCAGCAAATAACGTTTACTTCAGAATCTAAGTAGCAACTACCTGAATACTTTACATCCCAATTCAACAACATGTACTCATCTGTGTTTGGCTTCCTGTCAAACCACAGCCAGCCATTTCAGATAATCAGTCATTAATAAACACAGCTGTCAGTTATCCAGCGAAGTGGCTGTGGAAGTGTTTGGCACATCATTTTGGATTGAATGACGCTTTACATAGCGATGACAGGACATGCCCATTTCATTACACTCAGTTTTGGGATGCACTTCAGAAGTGCAAAAGAGTAAATCACAAACTGTGTTTTCATAATATGAATTGATAGAAAGTGGTCATGGTGGTCCCTTCAATCTCATACCTTCTGATGGAAGAATTTTTGGAGGCCATTTAGCTTCATATAGGCCTAATATATGTAATATCATATGAAGGGCTGTTCACACCAAGAACTATAACGATAACTATAAAGCATCCACACCAATGACCAATGCACAATAACTTTCTGTTTATAATAAGTGTACGGTGCAGTTACATCTAGCTCTTTTTTATCATTCTTCAGCTGGAAAAAATCTTTCTGAAAGCATTTCCAACAATGTTGTTCCTCTGTGTCGTTATCGTTACAGCTGCAGTGTGGACTTCTCATAGAATTAGAATGATTATTAAAAGAGTGGTTGATTGCGATTTCACTTTTTTTAACGTTAGTTAGTGTGTAATGTTGCTGTTTGATCATAAACAATATCTGCAAAGTTAGGATGCTGAAAGTTAAATGTAAACGGAGATATTGTCTTTTAAAATTCTGGCAGTTTAATGCCTACAAAAACGGCTCGTATGGACTACAATGAGTTACTTCCTGGGTTTGTGACGTCACAAACCCTGTCCCCGGGTGCACACAACAAAGGGGGCGAGGCCATGCTGCGCTGCTTTAGAGAAGAGGGAGAAAACTAGGGGTGCACGTAAAAATCTATTCATATATGAATCACGATTCTGTCTTCTAACGATTCTAATGGATTCACAAGTTTCAAAGTCAATGTTCTCTGCATCTCTCTCTCTCTCTCTCTCTCATTCAGATCATCAGCTCCAATAAACTGTTCCAATTATACACTTTATGTGTATAAACAGACAGATATTATTCACATAGCTATGAGAAGCGTTAAACATGCGTTTAGACGCGCACTAGAGGCGGTTTAGCGAATCACAACACGCTGGACCAGCTAGCCAATCAGAGCCCATTGTGTATTTCTGAGGGAGGGGCTTCATAAAACCAGAAAATGATTGGAGCGTTCAAAGGAGAAGGGACAGAGCAGTGTAGAATAAAGGTAAATTTTGTGAAAAATAATTTTTGTTTTTTTTAAAACGGAGCATTAACACATGTTAGACTGCACCCCATAAACACAATCAAGTCTAGAAAAAAAGCAGTTAACCACTCCTTTAAAACTACAGTTTCGTCATCCATGGTGTGAACGTGCCATTACTGTAATTTTTTCATGAGTATAAAGCACTGATTGAACTGACATTGTAAACTGATTTAGGGGCCATTATAATGCGTTTGTGCATTCTGCATAAAAACGCAAGGCGTAGGCCAGTGGAATGGAAAATATGTACGGTCTAGAGATGTGTTTTTGCAATGCAGTTTTAGTATTGTGTTTAGTATATTGCTGAATCTATCCCAAGACCAGAATATATTACATATTGTTCTCTCATCATTAATTTTGCTTCTAAATTCTCATTTCCTGCTGTAGATTTTGGCTCGCTTTTTGACCTGGAGTTTGACCTTCCAGATGAGCTGATCAGTTCCTCCAAGCTGAGTCTAGCAAATGGAGGGGACCTCAGCCAGTTGCATGGCAGTCTGGTTAGTGGGGGCGGGGCCATTGGAGGAGTTGTGTCCAGTGGCCAGGATGCAGCAGCCAAACACAAGCAGCTCTCAGAACTCCTCCGGCATGGATCTGCATCTGCAGCACAGCAGCAGGGTGTGATGGGTAGCCCAGCAGGAGCCTCAATGGGGCTATTTGGGAATATGAAGGCTTCTCCAGGTACTCAGGGCATGGGCCCGCAAGGGCAGCAGCATCTTTCCCCGCAACAGGCCACGCTTATGCAGCAGCAGCAGATGGCAGGGATGGTGGGCAACATGAACAGGAATATGCTTGGACCTCAGAAAGGCAATGGACAGCAGCAGCCAGGAGGGCCTGCGCCTCAGCAGCAAAACATGCTAGGAGCACAGATGTTGAACGGATCGCCCAAAATAGGACTTCACAACCCGGGTATGGGCAGCAGCAGTAACCTGTTAGCAGAGGCTCTTCAGCAGCAGCAGACAGTAGGAGGTCAGGGTGGACTGAGAGCACAGCAGCCTGGAGCAATGAACAAGGTAATGACAGCATTAGCAACATTGGTCTGAGGCACCTTATAGAAATGTTGGCCGTGTTGGAATTATCCTGTTTATTTTTATATATATATATATATATGTATGTATCAGTATCAGCCAATAAATGTGAAATTTTGTGTTAAGTTTCAGTATTGGACCAATATATTTAAGATGATAAATTATAACCAAATGATGACAACTTTTTAGTGCAATAATCCCTCCCTTCCAGCAACCTGTTACTCACATGAGATCTCAGCAATTAGCAAATGACTGCAATCCAATCAATTCCGGATGGACAAAATCAAGCATCTAGTCTGCCTACGTTTTTTTTTTCTGTTTGCGTTTCACCCTGATATACATTAAAATAGAGAGAAAAAAAAAGATGATCACAACTGTTTTGTGACGACTTTAATTTTAAAAGTAGCTTTTTCATTTGAAGCACATAGCGATCTGGACTGGAAAGTTGAGCATTTTTCAAAAATTTCCATATTGCTACAACCCAATTCCTCATCATCTCATATCTTTCATAGGGCATTAAATCATTTTTTTCCCCCTCAAATTCTATTTTCCAAATTTTATTTTTGTTTGAATTTTTCTGGATTCCATTTTAATAGTTACAATTTTAATAAACAAAAAAGAATGTGTACTCAACTGAATTCATAAAATGTTTACAATTTAATAAATAACTAAATTAAATGAAAATGTAATTAATTTACCAATAGTACCCTCTGAAATTAGTTTTATTTTTTCCAGAAATTCTGTGTTGACTCTCTTTAATTTTCTGGATTCTGGTTTATGATTTAATAAAAATTTATTATCAAAACTGGTGGTAACAATTTATTGAATCTTTTAAAATGTAATCAAATAAATTGTAATTTAAACAGTAAACCTGTTGTACAGCACTTTGATTTCAGAAATGGAAAAAAAAAATTCTGCAATTAAAGTGCTGTACAACAGATTTGCTGTTTAAATTAAAGGACAAAATCATGGATTAAACAGTGATATTTCTTGCATAATGTTTTCATAAGTTGTATTATTACTTTGAGAAGTGCGTTTTACTGTATAATAGTAATACATTTGTCATAATTTCATCAAATTAAAGCAAATGTTTATTTGGGAGTTTCTGGTGATGACCTTTGAGTTGCTATGTGTATCTGACAATAGTTTTATCAAATGAAATGTTGAAATGCTGGTAGAGTGAATTCGCAGTGCAGCTCTTGAGGTCAAGATTGAGGTAGATGCTGAAAACACCACTAGAACCACACATGCTTCAGTGTGTAGACTCAACTGTGCTGACACAGACACTAGCCCAGATTGCAATTTGATTAAATGTACAGTTCTCCTTTGATGTATTCATCCAAATTTTGACATTGATGTACAGTAAATTCCATGAGTGGGTGAGTGGATTCCAAGATTTTGTACACATTGTGGAAATAATAGGTCCTTACTTGGAGAAGCATTCTTATCTTCCTCTGTCTGTTTGTTGCAGATGGGGATGAATGCAGGTTCAGGCCCCTATGGAGGCCCGTATGGTCAGCCTGCCAGTCAGGGTCTGGGCGTTGCAGGGCTGGCCCCTCAGCTCCAGAACAAACCAGGTCTCCCCAACAGTCCGGCCCAGTTTAACCTTGACAAGAAACCTGTGCAGGGCATACCTGGCATGGTTTGTATTCAGTCACACAGACTTTAGACTCCTTTGAAAGAAATCTACGAGATATCTTAATGTCTGTTATTTTGTGATTTTCACAGCAGGCTTCTCAGCCTTCCCCAACGAGTGCTGCCGGAGGCGCAGGAGTGGCCGGTATGTTGCCTAACGCCCAAGGAACTCTCGGGCCCGGATCAGCTCCATCAGCCGTGTCTGCAACAGCGGTGGGAGGAGTTCCTCCAGCGGCCGACCCAGAAAAACGCAAACTCATACAGCAGCAGCTGGTGCTTTTGCTCCATGCCCACAAGTGCCAGCGGAGGGAGCAGGCTAACGGAGAAGTACGGCAGTGTAACCTGCCCCACTGTCGCACCATGAAGAACGTCCTCAACCACATGACGCACTGCCAAGCTGGCAAATCTTGCCAAGGTGAGTGTGTAAACTGCACAGGACTGAAACAACGTGGCACTTTTGGTTCTGTTGTTCAGGAGTTCTGCCTATTTATACAACATGGTGCTATTACTAATATTAGGTTTGGGTTTTTATTGCTTTTCAGTGGCGCACTGTGCCTCATCCAGACAGATAATCTCTCACTGGAAGAACTGCACGCGGCATGACTGTCCTGTATGTCTACCATTGAAAAACGCAGGAGACAAGAGGAATCAGCAGAGTGAGTGTGTGTATTAATACAAAACTTGCCATTTCATACATCTCAAAGTTGCTTTGTAACCTTGCAATGTTTTTCATTGCCTTCAGTGTTGCAAAATTGCATATTTCAACAATTGCATTCCTATTTTCAGATTTCGATGGAATCTGTCATTTATTTTGATTAATTTCTGTTTTTTTCTCCAAATGATTTCAGCTCTCCTAGGCACTGGGGGTGTGGGGGTAAGTGCTTCTTTGGGTAATGTAACTGGTGGTTCACCCAGTGCCCCCCATCTCAGTACCCCAGGGCAGATAGACCCCAGCTCCATCGAGAGGGCTTACGCAGCACTGGGCCTTACATACCAGGGAAACCAGGCTACCCCTCAGCCTGTCCAACAAACACAACGGGCAATGAACACAATGGGTAATGACAAACAGAGGCTTCAAATTTTATTTAAACAATACTTTTCAGAATTTTTTTTGTATTTGTACACTGCAATTTATAGGTTTGCGGTTAGTAAGTGTTTTTTTTTTTTTTTTTTTAAATAAAAAATAATACCTTTTATTCAACAAGGATGTGTTAAATTGATCAGAAGTTGAAGACATTTATTATTTATTTGTTTGTTTTATTTATTTAAAAAATTCCTCAGTGTTTCAGTTTCCACAAAAATCTTAATTTGCCATCACAGGAATAAATTACATTTTAAAATATATTAAAATAGAAATTTATTTTGATCAGATAAATGCAGCCTTGGTGAGCATAAGAGATTTCTTTCAAAAAAAGTCTTACTGACTTCAAACTTCATTAGACTTCATTAAGAAATGAAGTTTTGTAGTGGTACGTCTTCTCACGACCTTTCTTGTTACAGGAGCAAATCTCATGGGAGTAAACGGAGCAGTGGGTGGTCAGTCTCAGAATCAGCAATCTAACCTTCTCCAGGATACAATGTTGCATCTGAACATGAACTCGCAGAGGTAAACAAACCCTAGGGTTCATCTTGCGTAACTAGTTGCCATTCACTTCTCTGCATTCAGATGGTCTTAAAATCTCACAGTAACACTAATCCGCAGCAGCAGGTGTCTGTCAGTTTTGATAAGTTCATATATAAACATAGAGTGGTCCTCATTTGTTTTCGCTCCCCTTTCCCCAGTCTGATGAATGACAATGCTATGGGCGGTGTCGGGTCTATGCCTATGGCCAACCCAGCTGCCAGTGCTGGCATGAGGAAGAGCTGGCATGAGGACATCACCCAGGATCTACGCAACCACCTGGTGCACAAACTGTAAGTTACTCGCTTTTTGTTGTGGAAGAACATAATCTTAAGTTTTTTTTTTTTAATCAGATATTAAAGGAACACTCCACTTTTTTTGAAAATAGGTTCATTTTACAACTCCCCTAGAGTTAAACAGTTCAGTTTTACCGTTTTCGAATCCATTCAGCCGATCTCCGGGTCTGGCGGTTGCATTTTTACCGGTGGAACCGGTGTAATAATGGGTGCAGCAGGTGCAATGATATTACACAGCGCCTGAAAGTAGTCCCCAGCTATATCATAACTAGTTACCTAGCTG
>JAFVLL020001995.1:23422-40277 GCA_021397915.2 Tor tambroides
TACCTCCCATTAAAAAGATAGGTAGCACAAATCGATAGCGAAAAATGCTACCTATCAGATTGTGCTACCAGCATCTTATTCATGTGCTTTGAGGCCTTTTTTAATGTCCATTCCTACCCCTACCCTAAACCTACCCGTCCAAACCCACCCTTACCCTAAACCTACCCTTAAAACAATGGAAATATATTATTGGTAGCACAATCTGATAGGTAGCATGTTTCGTCGGTACACCTCACAGCCATGGATCATTATTTGCTAAATGCTAAAGCTAACAGACATGGATTAAAAAAAACAACTTTCATGGAGCCTTTATCACCTCCTCTTCTTAATGACCCACAGGGGGGTTTTACTAGACACTCAATAAAAAGGAGGACATAACACAAATTGCCATGTGTTTTTCAGCCTTTTCAGTCCTTTGTAATCCATACTGTGTGTGTGTGTGTGTGTGTTTCAAAGCACTCATGTGGTCACGTTTAACAGCCCCCTTTATTTCCTAGCATGCAACACGTTTGCACTAATGTTTACAGCTACTGCACTTATTTAGTGAAACAAAGTGGATTATGCTGGTATTTCAACTACATTTAGAGGTTAATTGAAAGTGGGTACAATGCTCATTCTTGAGTTGATTATTTTAACGTCGCATTGCTACAGGCACTCGTCTACCAAACATGCTTCACTTCCCCTCCAGCCACTTTCTCATTATTTGGGTGCATTAGAATCAAACCCATTTAAGATCACTTTCACATGCAGGGGCTTATTCACTTATTGTGAACTGAAGTGCTATTGATTGGTATTTATATGGTAAACAATTTTTTGATAATGCGACATTGTCATGAGCAATTGTGCTTGTGTGATGGGGAAACATTCAGATATTTATGCATTATTTGTTTATTGTTACATATTGGAAAAATGTGCCTGTTTAGTATCTTTTTTTTTTTTTTTTTTTTTTGCAAAAATATATTATGTTGCTTCTTATGCATTTCACAACACTTTTAAAGTTAAGTGTTTAGTGAGTGGTGCTAAAAGTGCATTTAGTTTTATACAAAACAGATTAACTTGAATCTGGTCACACTTTAGTTTGGGGACCAATTCTTATTATTAACTAACTATTAACTACAAATTTGCCTCAACAAACTCCTAATTTGCTGCTTATTAATGGTTAGTAAGGTAGTTAAGTTTAGGTATGGGGTAGGATTAAGGGATCTATAAAAAGGTCATGCAAAAAAAGACATTAAATGATTAGTTCACTTCCAGAATTAAAAAAAAGAAAGAAAAATCCTGATAATTTACTCACCCCCATGTCATCCAAGATGTTCATGTCTTTTTTTCTTCAGTCAAAAATAAATTAATATTTTTGAGGAAAACATTCCAGGAGTTCCCATTTAGTGGACTTCAATGGGAGCCAACGGGTTGAAGGTCCAAACTGCAATTTCAATGAAGCTTCAAAGGGCTCTACACGATCCCAGCTGAGAAATAAGTGTCTTATCTAGCAAACGATTGGTCATCTTCTACAAAAAAAAAAAAAAGCATATACTTTAACCACAAATGCTTGTCTTGCACTAACTTGACCTCACGCATTACGTAGTCATGTTGGAAAGGTTGCGTGTGATGCAGGCGTAAGTACCGACCCAGTGTGAACAAAGCGAACGTGCAAAGAATGCCAAATGCCCTTTATAATACAAGGTAAAACAATGATGCTGGATGATAGATGAAGAACTGCAATTTGGACATTCAACCTGTTGGCTCCCATTGAAGTCCACTATCTGGAGAAAAATCCTGCAATGTTTTCCTCAAAAACATTAATTACTTTTTGACTGAAGAAAGAAATACATGAACATTTTGGATGGCATGGGAGTGAGTAAATTATCAGGATTTTTTTTTATTCTGGAAGTGAACCGCAACCGTGCAGAAGAAATATATGAAAAAAATGAGTTGGGAAAGCCATTTGATTGAATTCTTGTAAATGCGAAATAATTGCAATGCTTGGGAAAAACACTATAGAGTTGGTGTTGCTATAGAGTTGGAACTGGTGAATGCGGTTTACAGGTTTCATAGAAAGAGAATGATGTGCCCCAAATGAGTCGCTGTAGTAATCGAATACTTGAATGATTGCAGACAAAATAGCTCAACTTGAGAGCCAACACAAATGTAATGGCATGTGAATTAAAATGTCATCATGCTTTAAAGAAGAGTGGCTTGATTAAGTGGTGGAAATAGCGGTTGATGGGCACAGAATGGTAACAAACTTCAGAGACAGTCACACACAGGTGCAGCAGTGTGCAAACTCAACTACATGGGGATGTTTTAATAATAACAGTTCACATGTTCACGATTTTTAGATAAGTTAGCTTAAAGATCTCAGTTTAAATGCTTCAGTTTTTGTTCTATTCAGTTCTATCCAATTCTATTCTATTCTATTCTATTCTATTCTATTCTATTCTATTCAGCAATGCCTACTGTGAGGAAGCGAGGAACGTGGAGACGAGAGATAATCTCAAACAACAGTCTATAATAAGCATCCAAAGGCTAACACAGGCAGGCAGGAGACACACGTAGCACATCTAGACGTATAAAATGACGTTAACACTGGACCAAATGAACGCAATCAAACAAGGGAGAAACTGGGTCACGGCGAGCACATGGGGAGAAAAACAACGAAACAGGAACATCAGTCTGACATTACCTCACCCTCCCGGAAGGCATGTCCTCGCACCACTTAACTTCCAGAAGGGAGGGGGGTGGGCGGTACCGGTTCCGGGAACCATGGCGGAGCAGACGGTCAAATCAAATATAAATAGCACGTTAAAGTTAAAAGTTTTTTGTGTGTGTGTTTGTGTGTGTGTGTGTGCGTGTGCGCGCTGTATAGATCTGGTACAAAGAATGTTTTTGCTCAGGTGGCCGAAATGTCTACTCAATAGAGAAAAGTTTTGCTTAGCAAGAAAAAAATAAAAATAAAAAATAGAGGGAACATTGCTAGTAATATGCATGCTAATAAGCAACAGTTAGTGAGAATTGATCCCTAAACTAAAGGGATACTATTTACTTCAAAAACTAAAAAGCTGATTTCTAGATAACTAAAAACTAGATCCTGTATTCATTAAATCTATCATATGTATCTTTTGTTTACAAATTAAGACACACAATGTCCAATTCTATCCTCGAAATTAATGAAACCCAATTAGATTCTCAAAACAAGCTTTGCTGCAGTGAAATACACTTCTCTTCCCATACTTGGCATATTTTGTAGTTAAGGGGCATTACTTATTCAACTTTTATGGGGACAAGGCGAAATTTTCCTTCCTTTGTGTCACATTATTGTGCTTTACCAACATTGTTATCTAGCAGACTGTGAAAAGATGCAAGCCTGAATCCACCAGGGATTGCAGCAGAAAAAACAACCGATTCTAAATCATTCAAAGCTCAGAGAACATTGCACAGGAGTTCCACTGGGGCTTGAAATGGACCTCCATGTCCTTTTGGATCATTTCAAAGACCAGTGAGCAAGTAAGCCCAAATAAACCAGCGTTCTCTGCATGTGTACATGCACATCTAGGTAACTCAATAGCAAGCTACACGAAGAACACAACACAACCTGCTAGAGATACATTGCATCGGTAATGTTTAATGTTTATATTGCTGACAACATTTTTATGATAAAAAAAAGAAAGTAACTTAGCTAAGATGGAAATGTACTTTTAATTTTGCCAACAAATATGCCAAAACTAATGATTGACTTTAGAAAACATAATCATAAGAAGCAGATATCAAATCATTGGCGCCAAAAGCAGTGTACATGGATGAATTAAAATTATTTTGTGATTCTGAGCATTAACACCAAGAGATAACAAGTACATGTGGACAAATCATTATTGGACATACGTGACACATAAAAGGAAGTTCACAAATAACACTCAATAATTCCTGGAATGGACACGGTGGGATAGATAAAAGAGTGAGAAATACAAGAGTGTATAATAGCAAGCAATTTACCAACCATTTACAGAAGTCGTCACAATCTTTCAGTACATTGAGGGTCTTTGTGTAGGCAGCAACACTACACAGCTGGAGCACAGCCCTGAAAACTGCAGTAGTTAGTAAAAGTAACTACTGCTCACAAGACAGTAGGCTATGAGCAATCGATTAGATTACAAACCTCAGAAATATGAGGAAAAGGCACAATAGCTTTTCTGTACAAAATCTGAACATGGTGCATTACAAGAGACACCAATGGAAAAAAAAAGGAATCTGCCTGAGAAAGGCAGCACTCAACAGATAAGCTGATAAATTTTGGAACCAGTGAATATACCTCATATGATATAGCATACTGTATGATTTATCAGTATAATCAGCTAAGAAATTTATATTAAAAAAAAAAAAAAAAAATCAGGTAAAAAAAAAAAAAAATCATTACATAGTAAGTTTTATTTATTTATTTATTTACTTACTTAATTTTTCTATAAATTGCAGCTAAAGTTGACAGTCAGGGATCACAATGCATTTTTGTTGGATGTTAAAGAGCAGCTTTGGCATTTTGATAATCGTGCCCTTTGTAGGGGAACAAGTCATATGAGTTTGAAGTGATATTTAGGTAGACAGAGGTGATGACAGAATTTTAAGGTTAAAGCAGATTATCTGTAGGAGGTGTGACGTGACTAAATTTAGATATATCAATGGGGAATTGCTGTCATAGCAATAAATAAATAAATTGAATTTTTTTTTGTTTGTTTGTTTGTTTGTTTGTTTCACAGTGGGCACGTTTGCATGAGCATGATTACTGGTTGCTAGCTCGATGATCTATGGCCCAATAAACTTTAATCTTGGTCATCAAAGGATGGTTGCAAAGCCTTGGGCAAAGCAATGATTGCAGAGTTTTGTTTTTCCTCTAAATTATGTCATATGTAATTGTGTCATTTTCATAAACACTGTATATCACAAACATATCACTACAAACTAAGTGTCAAGTCACATTTGATCAAAGCGTTAGTGCTGTTCAGTGCTAAAGGCTATGTGACTTATTGATTTGACTGTTCTTCCCTGATATTTAATTGCCTCTGACTACTGTAATATTGTGGCTACCAACCAGCAGATACAGCATTTGATCATATCTTTCTGTTGGCTATTACAACACTGCAGAAAGTGCTCACCGTTTAAATGGTAGAACTTATTCCATTTGAGATTTGTTGAGATATAGAAATCCGACAGCATGAAATATACTGCACTCTTTCCTTTGATACTTGGTTGAAGATGGTGCATATAGAAAATATTTTCTTAGTCATTCAAAACATTTATTTTAACTTTTGCATTGAATAATAATAATAAATGAAATAGACAGCAATCAGTCAGGTTACAAAAGTGGACATTTAACCGAGACCTTCTTGTTGATTGACACCAAACTCCTTTGCCTTGATAGAGCATCTTTGAGATCATTTGTCCTCATCCTGAAGGTTTCCACACCAGACACCACCAAATCCTCTTATCTACACTCTCAACACCTCACAGGATAAATCCTTCAAGTCACATAAACTAACCACTGGTGTACCTCAGGGTTCGGTGCTTGGCCCACCTTCTTGTTGATAAACACAGCATCACTGGGACCTGTTATCCAGGAACATGGGTTTTTCTGCCACTGCTACGCCAACAACACCTGTTCTACTTGCCATTCAAGCCCAAAAACCCCACAGTAGTTGCATGGATATCAGCCTGCATTGTAGGCGTCCTACCACAGATTTTTCTGGCACACTGCCTGGCAGATTTGTGCTCTACAACATCTGTGTCGTACTTTAGAAATATTCAACATGATCTCATGAGTATTCAAATGTATTTTATGCAAAATGTGATTGAACAACATATATATTTGCTTATAATTGCAAGAACAT
The DNA here is from genome assembly GCA_021397915.2 of Tor tambroides. Classification (NCBI taxonomy): domain Eukaryota; kingdom Metazoa; phylum Chordata; class Actinopteri; order Cypriniformes; family Cyprinidae; genus Tor; species Tor tambroides. The sequence goes on from JAFVLL020001995.1 coordinate 29,299, forward strand.
TAAAATGTATGATACTGATGTATTGACATTGTGTTGCCAACTCATTTCAGGACTACATTATTTTAAACAAGCCACCTTAAAGTGAACAAAATTTCTGTAATCATAAATTGTCCAACAATTACTTAAGCAATATTTATTTTGTTTGCAGTGGGACACAACTTTTTAAATAGGTCAAATATATGCTGAAAAAAGACAATAAAATATACCACAAATGCAATTATCATAAAAGTAATTCTTTTTTTTTTTTTTTTCTTTTTTTTTGCACCTCACTTGTCATCTGGACTACCTTTTTTTGTTGTTGTTTTTTGTTTTTTTGCCATTTTTGGACTAAATTATTATGATGACTGTCTTTTCTTTTGTTTTGTTTTTCTTCCATTCAATCTTTCTCTGTCTTATCTCTCTCTTTAAATGTATGCTTAGGGTTAAAAATATATATGTAATGGTATATTGTAAACAAAATAATTGTAACATTTTTGGTTAAGGGATCTAAAATCTATTTTTAATATATATCTGTAAGTATTTTAGATTTCTACAGCAATGTCATTTTAGATTTTAGATAATACTTCTCTTTGTCTCATCATTTCAAGGACCTAATGCTTGCATATAGAACAGTTATTGGACCTCATACCTTCCGCAAATCAAAATTCACTCCAGAAATCTGTTGTTATTGGGTTAGAATTATTTCATTGTACCATCACAAAGTGACCCTAAACTTACTCTACTATCTAGGATTAACCCACGCAAGGCTGCGGGTCCTGACAACATACCTGGCCGTGTACTGAAAGACTGTGCTGCACAGCTGACGGATGTCCTAACAGATTTATTCGCTGAGCCAGGCAGTCGTCTCCACATGTCTCAAATCCACAACAATCATACCGGTACCAAAGAAATCACCTGTGTCCTGTCTAAACCGCTGCCATCCCATAGCACTGACTCTATTCATGATGAAGTGCTTTGAGAGGTTAGTCATGCAAAAAATCAAAACCAGCCTCCCCAACACACTCGATCCGCTCCAGTTTGCATACCGCCCAAACCGCTCTACGGACGATGCAATTTCCTCCACCCTCCACCTGGCTCTTACCCACCTAGAAAATAAAGACATGCTGTTCATTGACTTCAGCTCGGCATTCAACACAATAATCCAACAACAGCTCATAAATAACTAAACCTGCTGGGCCTTAACAATTCCCTCTGTAATTGGATCCTGGACTTTCTAACCGGAAGACCTCAGTCAGTCCGTGTTGGCCGCAACACCTCCAGCACTATCACACTGACCACAGGTGCCCCACAAGGCTTTGTGCTCAGCCTGCTGCTCTTCACACTGCTGACCCACGACTGCACTGCCAAGTTCAGCTCCAACCACATCATCAAGTTCGCTGATGACACAACAGTGGTAGGTCTCATCAGCAACAACGATGAAACGCACTACAGAGAGGAAGTGGCACAGCTGGCTGAATGGTGTGGCACTAACAATCTGTCCCTCAATGTGGGGAAGACAAAGGAGGTTGTGTTGGACTTCAGGAGGAGGAACTCCGTTGACCACCCCCCACTGACCATCGACAGCTCGACTGTGGAGAGAGTCAGCAGCACTAAATTCCTGGGGGTGCACATCACAGAGGATCTCACCTGGACCACCAACACCATGTCACTCTCCAAGAAGGCACAACAGCGCCTACACTTTCTCCGCCGGCTGAAAAGAGCAAGTCTCCCTCCACCCATCCTCACCACATTCTACAGGGGCACCATTGAGAGTGTGATGACCAGCTGCATCACTGTCTGGTTCTGGAACTGTAGTGCAGCAGACCGCAAGACCCTACAGCGGACAGTGAACACGGCTGCAAAGATCATCGGTGCCCCTCTCCCATCCATCCTGGACATTTTCCTTGCACGATGCTCCAGCAAAACCAACAGCATCGTGAAGGACCCCACCCATCCCTCCCACAGTCTCTTCCAGCTCCTACCATCAGGAAGACGGTACCGGAGCATCAGAGCCCGCTCCGCCAGACTGCTCAACAGCTTTTTCCCCCAGGCTGTGAGAGCCCTGAACTCAAACCACCCCGCCCCCCTCTGAAACTCCATGCAAACCCCTACCTCCTGGAGCATGGACCCCCCCCCCCCCAACCTTACCACACCAAAGAAAAAACTGTATGAAACTTTTCTGTGCAATTCAAAGTGTGCTACACACAGGTGAGTGGGCCTGTACAAACCACCTGTAGTAACACACTCACCTCTGTGCACACTAGACACTTTCACACACTGCTGTGTGTACACAATCCTACAAAAGACTCAGCAATATATGCATGATTACATGCTCATGCACTGCAAATCACCTTGTACTGTTCCCCAGCCAGCTGCTTGACTCAAAATGTTTCTCTCTGCACATGTACAGTATTTATGTGAAGCATCTGTATAGTTTGTATAGTTTGTGTTTCCTATTTTTTATTTCTTATATTTTTATCTTTAGTTTGTATAGGGTAAACATTTATATATAGTATACTTATAGTTAAAATCTGTTAGTAGGTAGTTGTGTGTAAGTTTATCGTGTTTTACTTTGTTGTTGTATGTATGTAGCACCGTGGTCCTGTGAGGCACGACATTTCGTTCCACTGTATGTCCCCACATGCAGCGGAATGACAATAAAGCTCAACTTGAACTTGAACTTGAACTTGAACTTGAACTAAAATCTTCACATTCAGTGCAACTTAATGGTGGATTGACCTTCTCAATTCCATCAGAACAGAGTCCATCTCTGTCTACCCTCAAAGTACACCTGCAGAAACAACTCTTCTGTGAGCGCTTGACTCGCTGGTAATGCACTTTCTCTTTCTCACTCTTAAAAAAAACGCTTTTCGTTCTGTTTCTATTGTGCCAACTATGTAGTAAAGTAGGATATACTTTTGTACTTTTTTGAGAATTATTTGGAACTTTATATTGTGCTACTTCTCGAGCCATTGTTTCCCTTCGACCAGTCTCTTTTGTTGTAGTATTCCTTATTTGTAAGCTTCTTTGGATAAAAGCATAAATGTGAAAACAAAACAAATGTTCTTTTCATGTATTTTCAATAACCCATGGATGTACTTAATTGTCTCCTTTCTACATGTGCGTGCACCTCATGAGAAGGTGGCAAATCATGTCCCATTAACAGTGAAAGTGTCATAAAAACTGCCTCAGCATAGACTACACAAAACCTGCTCATGAAAATGACCTGGCCTCCTGCTGTGAGCTTGTCTAATTATTTTGTGCTCCTCTAATTTATCAGTATTATAACTTATGATGTGCCTTAGCGGGGAGGAACAGGTCCTTAGGGAGTTCACAGCCGATACACTGCATCATGACTGAAGTGCAGAGGAAATAAAGCACCCGGTCTGCAGCCGTGCAGCCAGAGGTGCAGTGTTTCTAAACTCCCCTTCCCACAGTCATATTAGTTACCCCAGGAGAGAAACACCATGACTAAGCTGTTTGCCATATTGCTTTTCTACAGCAGAGAGCCAAACGACAGCCCAATCCAACTCGCCTGGTGGTCATTATGGGTAAAAAGCATTTCTCCCCTTTATTCTGCTGCTTAAAACGACACGAAAGTTAAACAAAAAACATGCCTGAGGGACACTGCCTTTGTTTTATCTGGTGAAGTTGACATTATCTGTAAGTAAAATACAAAATGTGACAAAATAATAAGATGTCATTAAAAACTAAGGCAGATAAGTGATGAAACAAGTAATATTTATACACCGATAACTGTTTGGCAAGTCCCATAGGATGGTGCTGTCAAAATGATCCTTGTTTTATCTGATAGCTGCTTTGCCAGATCTTTTTGTGTATATTTGAAAGAAGGTACTTTGCGATTCCTGAAGCAAATGGAAGGAAATGTCTTTTCTTTCAAGGCAAGAAAAGAACAGTGTTAGTTTTAGATAAGCTTAAGTTCAGTTTTTATCTTTTATTTTTTATCTCAATCATAATGTCAAAATACTTTGAATGTATGTGTACAATAGCTCATAACAATATTAAATATGTTCTTGTGAACTGGCCTTATATTGCACATCGAATTAAGCAATATCAACATTATTGTTGTACTGAATAACAACATTTGGCCATAATCACAGTTGTGCTGATATTGCATACGGTGTTGCATATATTGTGTTTATCCAACAAAATTGGCCAGTTCATATTTATCTCTGCCAGTGAAAATATATATATAAAAAAGTTAAAGCCTCAAAGCTTCGTGTCACCAAGCAACAAAAAAACAAAACAAAACAAAAAAAAAACCCATTAATTTTGTAAATATAGATATGATTGTTTAATGCTTACTTAATGACCTTTCATTACAACAATGACAGGACTTGTAAATTTTAAAACAAACCAGCGTTGATTGACAGATTTTTATTTGTTTGTTTGTTTATTGATTTATTTATTTAGTTAGTTCATAGAATTGTGGTAGCAATACTAAGGACAACAACTGTACAGTAATTTACAGTAAACAAACAAAAAAAAACTGCTAAAATCTTGAAGTATTAAATTTTGGTCTCTTCATAAAATACTGACAATAACATTAATTTACTGATTATAATATATTGACAACCACCATTATGACAACCACCGTGATTATACTGTGTTCTAAATAAAATACAAATACAAATCCCCATTATTTTACTCTCCTCACATTCTTTGTTACCTGCTTCACAGACACATTACTGACTGATGGCTCATTATGGGAGGCCCTTTGTCTCTCAGGTGTGAATCACTAAATATTCATGCTCATTGTCACTCCCTCGCAAACGGGCATTTTTCACTAACCACGCAAAAACGTTGTTTTCTCAAAACATGTACATTCATGCTGCTCAGATATTATTGTAGCCCAGTTTGTGCTAATTACTGTGTAATCAGATTTTAGGGTCACACTTTATATTAGGTGGCCTTAACTACTATGTACTTACATCAAAAAATAAGTACAATGTACTTATTGAGGTCATACTGTATTTCAAAACACTTCTGCTGCTATTGAGGTGGGATACGGGTAAGGTTAGTGACAGGTTTGGTGGTATGGGCAGGTTTAAGTGTGGGTTAAGGTGTAAGGGTTGGGTCAACAGTGTAATTCTAAATGTAATTACAGAATTTAATTACAGATGTAATTACATATAGGTATTTTTAAATATATAAGTACAATGTAAAAACATGCATGCACACAATAAGTGCATTGTATCAAATGATTAATTTAAATGTAAGTACATAGTAGTTAAGGCCACCTAATATAAAGTGGGACCGATTTTAGCCATTAATATGTTTTTAAGATACTGAAAAAACACAAATGTCAGGGCATGTCAAAACTTCTCCAGTGCCCCCAAACCCCCTCAGACAGGTTAAAGCCAGGTAGAACTTTTTTCTTTCTTTTTTCTTTTTTCCCCATTATTCAGTACATGTGGCTACCGGGGGCCTGTACCATGATGGTAGATGAACAAATTCAGAGTTATAGGATAAGTTTAGAGTTGACAAATCCAAACCACTCCAGTCTGGCTTTGTTGGTACCATGAAGCTGATCATCAACTTGCTCTGTCAATTCAGACTTGATCCTGAGTTAATGGAGCGTGTGCACATGACTGTGTAACATCAGCGGTGAACAGCCAATCACAACACAGAGCAAGTGTGATTCACTTCTCACGAGAGAGCCAGTGAGATTCAAACCTCTTTCGTTTAAGGTTAAAGAGAGTAAAGAATATGAGGATTTTAAACGCATTTCTACTGAAGTACTTGTCCATGAAAGAGGACAAATAAAGGAAATTATCTTGCTCTATCAGTGCAGTCATAAGTGAAACTTGTGAAGTTAGTTTATATAGTTAATAATATATAGTGATAGAGACTCAAACATAAGGTCACATGTAGCCATTTTTAAAGCATTATCTATTGATTCTACCACTTATTTATATTACATATGATCTGTAGATATTAATATTCATTTAACATGAATGCTTTATAATAATTGTTAAACTAAAAGTGCTTGTGTGTAATGGAGTAATAATAATATAAATCATATTATAATTATATAACTCATATGTAAATTTTAATGATAATTTTTTTTAAAGTTACTTCATAGTGAGCTTTAATTTGTAGGAAGAGAAACTGGGGGAGTGACATGTTTTTTGTGTCAGACATGTGTCACTTTGCTCACATCTGATTGGTCCAATTTCAGTTTGAGATCTCTAACTCAGAACATAACCTTCCCCGGAGCAGGTTAGCCGTGGAGTGTAAGTTACTCTGGTGATGAACGCAGCTAAAAGCCAAGCCACTTTCATGGTACCTAAAACCCAGGATTGGTGCAAACTAAACTGAAATTTACCTGGCTAGCCAGCTAATCCAGCTTCATGGTACAGACCCCAGGGGCCTGTACCATGATGGTGGCTGAACAAACTCAGGGTTATAGGATTAGTTTTGAGTTGACAAAACCAAACCACTCCAATCTGGCTTTGTTGGTACCATGAAGCTGATCATCAACTTGCTCTGTCAACTCAGGCTTGATTTTGAGTTAATGGAGCATGTGACCATGAAAGTGTGACATCATTAATGAACAGCCAATCACATGCCTTGAAACTGTGATTCACTTCTCGTGAGAGAGTCAGTGTGATTCACTACCAAAGATTAAAAGATTGAACAATATGAAGAATTTAAACACATTTACACAGCAAGATGAAACAATCTATCCTTGAAAGAGGAAAACGTAAAGAAAACATCTTGCCATATAAGTGCAAGTAGAAGTTGTAAAGTATGTTTTTAGAGTTGATAATATAGGTATAAAACACTTAAAGATCTAAGGTCATATGTAGTCATGTTTAAAGCTATTGATTCTAAAACTTATTTATATGGCATATTATCTATATGTTTACATTTAATTTAAAATAAAAGCTTAATTACTATTTAACTTAGCTGGCTTGTGTAATGGATTAATAAATCATATCAAATAATTATACAAATAATGCTCTCTAAAAATCAGACGATATTATCTTTAGAAATGTTTTACTATGTAGCGTCCTTTGATTTGGAGCAAGAGAAACTGGGGGAGTGGCTTTATTGCATGAGAGATGTGTTACTTTTGCTTGAAGCTGATTGGTCAGATTTCGGTTTGAGATCTCTAAACCCGAACATAACCTGCCCCGGAGCAGGTTAGCTGTGGAGCGTAAGTTACTATGGCGATGAACACAGCTAAAAGCCAAGCCACTTTCATGGTACCCAAAACCCAGAGTGGTCGCAAACTAATCCGAATCTTGCCTGGCTAGCCAGCTACACTGGCTTCATGGTACAGGCCCCAGTTTTATGTAGCCTGTTTGTTTTTGTTCATGGTATTCAGCTGCAACTAAATGGTTTGCAAAAAGGGACACAGGATAAATGTTTGATTATAATTTTTTTAATCACATTGGAATTGAAACTGGGAATCGAAAAGAATCGGAAATGATAAAATTCAAACGATATCCAACCCTAGTATTAAGTTCTGTCCCATGTAGATGGATATTTGTACTAATATCCAACATTGTCACTTTTGACAAATTGCAGGACTATTTTGACATTGTGAAGAATCCCATGGACTTGTCTACTATAAAACGGAAGCTAGACACGGGCCAGTACCAAGAACCGTGGCAATACGTGGATGACATCTGGCTCATGTTCAACAACGCCTGGCTGTACAACCGCAAGACGTCACGGGTCTACAAGTACTGCTCCAAGCTGGCAGAGGTGTTTGAGCAGGAGATCGACCCGGTCATGCAGAGCCTTGGCTACTGTTGTGGGAGAAAGGTAAAATGGAGAGCATAGGAGTGTTTGCACCTTTTGAGGTGGTTCTTGTTCTATAAATCAATAATTTTTCCTTTTCTTTGTAGACAGATTCAATAAGAGTTTGGGCCTGATGCAGTAATGGGCGTTGTGGTGTAGGCATTGAGCTAACCAAATTAGTTTTCTTGTCCGTAGTGTTAATCATAACATTGGATTTTGTGTCTAGCACAGATTCAAGAGTGTATTGATCTAAAAGATGCCTGAAATTGATCTGTATTTACAAACATTTAAACAGACATTTGTCATGTTTTCGCCAACGTGACACTGGCTAATGCTTTTTTTGTTCTCTTCCACAGTTTGAGTTTTCTCCGCAAACTCTTTGCTGCTATGGGAAGCAGCTATGCACTATACCACGAGATGCTGCTTACTTTAGCTATCAGAACAGGTAAGGAACTTAAAACTGAGGCTAATATCAACGGACACACAAACATACATGTATACCTGAATGACTCATGTTATGATTATTTATTGCATATGCATGTGAAATGTTAAACTGCTTTTTTTCCACTGTACCTGGCCACATAAAGTGAACTGACAATTGCACAACAGTTGATAAGAGTGTTGTTATCCCACCTTTTCCACCAATCAGTCCCTTATAAAATCCTATGTGTGTGAAAAGACCTGGCATTTTAAAGTGTGCTCCTTTTCTGCTACATCTAATTATTAAAACAGTTTTATTAGGATCATATTGATTGTGAAATCTACTAATATTTTAAGGTTTCTTGAACCAAAAATCATCATAATTTTTACAATGCCATTTATACCAGCTCTGTGTTTCTTTAAATTAAATTGTGGTTGGTTATATGTTAATGTTTTCATAATACATAGAGAAAATGTATGTAAAAGTTGTATTTCTCAATTCTCATGGTATGACCCCTTTAATGTCTTATCATGATTTTCAGTTAGTTCAGTAATTTAATCATTTCAATAATTGCTTGTAAATCTGTAGAAAATGTACAACTTTGCGCTGTCGCTTTGACTAATGCCAGTGTCATGAAAGGAGCAATTCTTATTTTTTAAAGTGACACCTTTAAAATGCCTGTTTGCTTGTGGCTGCAGTCTTTTTGTTCATGTTTAATGTGCTTATGTGTCCATAAGTCTCAACACCCTTCGCAATTGATTCTGCTCCTGTTTTGCTGTAATGGTTTTTCCTCATTATACATGTAAATGCTAATCTGTGCTTTGCTTTGGCTTTCTGCTTGTCTCTGTTGTTGTCTCCCTCCTTATCCATTTCTGTCTTGTCTAATGTTTTTCTTTGTCGACCCTTTTCTTCTTCCCTGTACTTTGACGTTTGTCGTGTCTGCTATCGCCTGCTTTCATCTGACCAATCATCTGCGCCTAAACCCCTCCCTGCTCAAAACCCCTGCTCAAAAATCCTGCATCATGACTGGCTCCTCTGGCGACAACCCTGTCCTGTGCTCCCCATTTGGCCTGTCTGCCCTGCCCTGCCTTGTCCTGCACTGATTGGTGGCTACCTCCTCGTTACCTGTCTGTGATTGGCTGTGGTGTTGGCGCATGGTGTAGTTCACCAAAATATGGGCTTCTTGCTGACAGGTATCACTTCTGTGAGAAGTGTTTCAATGAGATCCAGGGTGAGAGTGTGTCCTTGGGAGATGACCCATCCCAACCTCAAACGTAAGCGTCTTCTCTTTTCCATTATTTTTAATCAGTGTCTTAAAACAGTTTGATCTTTTTCTGCATCAAAAAAAAACAAGTTTGTCGTTTTTTTTCCTAATGTCTGCAGTATGAGTTCTTGCGATAACAGTGATACATACCAAGAGTTAAAACAGTTTACGATGGATAAAAATGAACTTTGTAGTAAATTTTCTGTCGTTCTGTCAGACTGGCAGATGTTTTTAATTGTTAGAGTAATTTTTTTTTTTTTATCTGTGTTCAGCTACACAAGTAATATGTGACCCTGGACCACAAAACCAGTCATAAGTGTAATTTTTTCAAAATTGAGATTTATACATAATCTGAAAGCTGAATAAATAAGCTTTCCATTGATGTATGGTTTGTTAGGATAGGACAATATATGGCCGAGGTACAACTATTTGAAAATCTGGAATCTGAGGTTGCAAAAAAGTCAAAATATTGAGAAAATCGCCTTTAAAGTTGTCCAAATGGAGTTCTTAGCCATGCATATTACTAATCAAAAATTAAGTTTTGATATGTTTACGGTAGGAAATTTACTAAATATCTTCATGGAACATGATCTTTATTTAATATCCTAATAATTTTTGGCATAAAAGAAAAATCGATAATTTTGACCCATACAATGTATTTTTGGCTATTGCTACAAATATACCTGTGCTACTTAAGACTGGTTTTGTGCTCCAGGGTCACATATGGACAAGCATTTACTCCAGTGACTTTGATCATAATCTGTCCCTGACCACCTTTGAATGTGGTTTTAGTGATCCAAATGCAACCAAGACCTCATTATGTAGTCAAGTGCCATCTATTTTCTGAACATAGAAAATGCATAGTAATTGCCATGTAAAGGGCCTAAGAGTTAATGTAAAAAAATGTAACTTTTCTGAATGCAATAAGTCCATTACAATAAATCTCAGTAAACTTGGTTTTGCCCTTTTGAGATTTTGAACCAAGATTTTTCAAGACCATAGATGCACCCTTTGATACTACAGAATCATTTTCTTGTTTTAATAGTGCTACAATTTGCATGTATTTTCAGATCGATCAACAAGGATCAGTTTGAAAAGAAGAAAAATGACACACTCGACCCTGAGCTGTAAGTTCATATAACCTTCATTCCAGTTTTGTTCACTCATTACAATTCTCAGGATTAAGACTTTTTTTCATTCCCATTTTCTCTGTAGATTTGTGGAATGTATGGATTGTGGTCGTAAGATGCATCAGATCTGTGTTTTGCACAATGACACTATATGGCCATCAGGGTGAGTTTGCTGCAAAGAAATTAAATACAACTGTCAACTGACTGTGCTCTTTGTTTCTAACCTCAAGATTCCATTTCTTTCCCCTTGTTTAGCTTTGTGTGTGATGGCTGTTTGAAGAAGTCCAACAAGACCCGTAAAGAGAATAAATATGCTGCTAAACGTATGTAATTCCATTTTCTCTGTTTTCATCTCACTGATAATCCAATTAGTAATGACATTTAAACCTTTTTTTTTTTTTTTTTTTTTTTT
>JAFVLL020001996.1:0-13156 GCA_021397915.2 Tor tambroides
TCAAGTCGCGCGAAGCTCAGCGTCTGTGAACGGTAAATCCCGCCTCCTACACTTTGATTGGCTATTTCAGACATTTTGACACTGACGAGCGCTTTTGAGCTGCTGCACTGAGCCGGAGCACGCTAAATTAATCAGAATTTTTGAATCAAGTGGGCCATGCGGGCCATTTGTCTGGGCCGATGAAAGGATGTACGTACATTTACTACAATACATTTTTTATGTATATTACGCAAAGGGCCGGCCCACATTGTACAGCGGCCCACCGGGAAAACTCCCGGTGCTCCAGATGGCCAGTCCACCACTGGCTGTGTGTAAATCAGTCAAACCCAGATGATCACCACACACTGATTGTTTTGATCTGTGATCAGAGCCAATGATGTCCTCATGTTCATCGCTGAAGAAACAGCAGATATGTGATGATCATGTGTCTCTCAGGAGTGAGTGTGTGTGTGTGTGTGAGATGGCTGGGAAGGTGAAGTGGGTGACGGACATCGAGAAATCGGTGCTGATCAATAACTTTGAGAAGAGAGGATGGATCCAGGTGACGGACAGCGACGACTGGAACTTCTACTGGCAAGACTTCATTTCATCCGTTCATAAACATAAACTAGTGATGATATAACACTGACAGAAGTGCACTGATATTATCATAACATCACAGTGTGTGCTGTACTACAGCTGCTCCAGGTCTGATCTTCTCAAGCATACTCTAGTATCAGTCATATGACCGCTGTGCTGCGCAGAGCCAGAGTTATTAAAGTTAAAGATGAGATTTGTCATCGTTTACGCTCTCTCAAGCTGCTCCAAACCTCTGTGAGTTTCTGCTGAACACAAGAGAAGCAACCAAACAGATGACGGCAGCCACTGACTTCCATAGTATAGAAAAATAGTATGGAATAGTATGTTTGATTAACAACATTCTTCAGAGTATCTTCTTTTGTGTTCAGCAGAATTTTCATTTTTGTAAACCATAAAACACATATTCATTGCTACAAATAAACTAAACATTAACTGAGATCAAATAAACTTAAACTTTCAGACTTCAAAAACTTCAACATATTTTATTTCAGCTAGTTTCTCAGGCAACATTTCACATTTTGTGTAAAGTTGAAGCACTAAAATGAAATAAAAATGTCTTTTTAGTATCATAGAGATACATTTATAGTTTTTATGCTAATATTCAGAGTCCAAACACTGAAGGTTCTTCTTCTTCTTCCGTTCTTGAGTCCATAGAACCGCTTGGGGGAAAGTTATGTAATTTGGCACACAGATAGAGGACAGTCTCGACATTAATCACAGCAAGTTTGGAGTCTCTAACTTAAACTCTCTAGTGCCACCAACAGTTCAAAGTTGCACTCATGTTTATGCTAATAACTATTGAACCGTAAGTGTTGGAAATAAAATGTTTTCTTCCCTGATTCCTTGATTCTGATGCCATGACACACTGACTGCACTCTATGATGTTGTGATTTTTTTTTCAGAAAAACCTACTTTTTCAACTTATGTCCCTTAGATATTGGAGAAATAAGGAAGGGGTAAATGGGAGAATATGTGTGTGTATCAAAATGGAGACCGTTCTTCCTATTTTCACCAAAATTGGCTCAGATCATATTCAGATTGTGCTGACAAGTTAAAAGATTATCAAGAGACCAAACCAGTCGCATATAGTGCATCAACAAATTTGATGAATCGAACGGTACCCAGTTTTCACCTATTGGCCATTTTGAATTTTACATTAAAATACTGAATCTTTCAGCTCAAGTCCCTAAATCACATTTACATTTAGTCATTTAGCAGAGGCGGCTTAAAAATGAGGACAATGGAAGCAATCAAAATCAACAAAAGAGCAATAATACGCAAGTCTCAGTTAGATTAACACAGTTAAGTCAGACTGAGGTGTTGATAGTCATGTGATCCCGTCATGTGACAGGATGAGCATCCAGACCATCCGTACCGTGTTCAGCGTGGACACCGGCTACCGTCTGTCCGACGACCAGATGGTCAATCACTTCCCCAACCACTACGAGCTGACCAGGAAGGACCTGATGATCAAGAACATCAAGCGCTACAGGAAGGAGCTGGAGAAGGAGGCCAGTCCCTTAGCCGAGAAGGACGAGAACGGGAAATACCTCTACCTGGGTAAAGCTCGCCGCTGCTTCTGTTTGTGTGAGATCGGCTCTGAGTGTGCTGTGACCGACTCTCTCTGACTCCGGGACAGATTTCGTGCCGGTGACGTTCATGCTGCCGGCCGACTATAACCTGTTCGTGGAGGAGTTTCGCAAGAGTCCGTCCAGCACGTGGATCATGAAGCCGTGTGGGAAGGCGCAGGGCAAAGGCATCTTCCTCATCAACAAGCTCTCTCAGATCAAGAAATGGTCTCGCGACAGCCGCACCTCCACGTGAGCTGATCTCCTGAGTTTGATCCGCTGTGATCAGATGTGGGCTTCTGTCTGAGATGCTGTGCTTTGACAGGTTTGTGGCGGCCAACAGCGGGAAGGAGGCCTACGTCATCTCCCTGTACATCGATAACCCGCTGCTGATCGGAGGGAAGAAGTTCGACCTGCGGCTCTATGTGCTGGTCACCAGCTACAGGCCGCTCAAGTGCTACATGTGAGTATCTCCATCACTAAGGCCTAGTTTAGTGTGATTATCAAACTGCCAAGGCTTTGATTAGCATGATATAATTATAAAGTCTGTTTCTGAGTGGAGCATGGCACTGTGTTCATTTTCACATGAGCAGTTCGTGATTCAGGATTTTCAGTATCTGAAACACACACACACACAGAGTAACGTCCAAATGCCTGTCTTGCTGAGTTTTTACATAAATGCAGTTTCTTATGTCTTAAGTGATCATAAATAGCTGGGAAATAAATATATGTCAGTGTATTAGATCTGTGCATTAGGTCTTAGATTGACAGCAGCCTAATAAACCTGCTGCTGTCTGTGTCATTAAAAAAAAGTAGTGGAAAAAAATCAATAGTGAAATCCTGGTGGGACCAAATAATGATAATTCACAGATCTCTGGAATACTTGACTCGCTATCGCATCTCTTGATCTGCACTAAGTGGTTTTGTGTTGTCAGGTACAAACTGGGATTTTGTCGTTTCTGCACGGTCAAATACACCCCGAGCACCAGTGAGCTGGACAACATGTTCGTGCACCTCACCAATGTGGCCATCCAGAAACACGGAGTAAGTTAGTGTGCATAAAACCTACACGATACGGACAGAAGTATTGGGACCTCTGATCATTACACCAACAGGCAAGCCCGGCGTTAGGACACACGACTTGGGGGGGCTTTTATATTTCCTAGGGGGCCGAATCGCGGGGCGGGGGTTGGGTTGAGGGGTTTTGGGGTCGGATGCGGTTGGTTTTAAGTAAACGAAAATCAAAATCCGTTATTTGGGTAACACTTTACAATAATTCACTAACACTTTAAAGGTGGGGTAAGTGATTTCTGGTAGCCAATGTTGACATTTGAAATCACCAAAACAAACACACCCCTACCCCAAAAGGGTCTCGCCCCTATTTTGATAGCTCCGCCCCACACATACGTACAGCAACGATTAGTTCGGTGGAACAAAGCAAAACTAATGTTACTCACTGATCGAGAAGAAACAAAGCAACCTCGGCGTCCAATCACAGGCTTTCCTGCTCCTTCAGTTCTCTCCAGCGCTGGAAAGCTGATTTACACGGGTTCTACTTCTTGCCTTATCGTAACACCGTGTCTACACCGCACAAAATACTATATTACTTCAGAACTCATTATAATCAGTGATGCTGTCTACACTGTATGGGACACGACAAATGCCCGACAGTAAACTTCTGCCGCGGTCTATTTATGACGTATTGACACAAATGATTTTCAACGATCGCTTTGTCGCGTCCAGTGTAGACAGACTTTAGCTGTTGCGGCGCGGTGTCCGGTGTAGACACGGTCTAAGCCTTCTTTTGTTCCGCAGACGTTTTCCTCTTTTGTTTTTTATCCGCCATCTCTATCTTTCTGTCGTCGCTCGGCTGTTCACTGATCGCTCTCTCCTCTGTATCATGAGTAGACACGCCCCTTACTGCTGATTGGCTACAAGTTTGTTTTGGTACTCGCCCCCAACTCGTTTTCTAAAGCGTTTTGGAAAAAAAAAGCATTCCCCACCTTTAATACATTAACTAATGGAACCTTATTGTAAAATGTTACAATTACTTGTTATTAAAGCATATACGTTCACAAAAATACTTAATAAACAGAAAAGCAAGCAGGTGCATGATTTGGCATGGCAGCCAATACAAATACTTAATATCTGTTTCGTTACCCAAATCCTGCGTTTGGACCAGGCTCGGTTGCAGAATCGCATCACTCTGTGCTTCTGAAGTTATTATCTTGATCTGTGTAGTGTAGTTAGCTCTCTCTGTGTCGTACGTGGTCGCATGTCAAGCATGAAAAACAAGTTTTATGTAAATTCTGAATATATTATTGTATACAGCATGCAAAGAGCGCTCCCTTCAAATTGATTATAAACTGTCACTCATTCATCACGATCTTACAAAGTTCTGTTTTAATCAATGAATGTGACACACAAAACTTTTTTCAGTGAAGTTATGAACATGATAGACCTCGGCGCTGGACAAAAAGCGGTGAGTGCGTGGATTCCAACCTAAACATCTCTGATTGGCCATTGCGTTGCAGAAATCAACAAACATGTCTTTGATTGGCTGCTTTGCTCCCCTCTGGGAAAATGCATTGTAAAATCATTTGACACTTTCCAAAGCAGATGATTCACTGGATTGTTTGGATTGTCCAAATCTATTTCGTTAGGCTGTTATTACGAAGAAAACAGATCCTAGACAGGAGTTATGGGCAGCTTTTCCAACTAAAAGCAATCACTGAGCTCTTCATTTCACAAATGTTTGTAAATGCAGACTGTGTGGCTAGTGCTTGATTTTGTGCACTTGTGGCAATGGGTCTGATTGAAACACATCAATTCAATCATTAAGAAGTGTGGGCCAATACTTTTGTCCTTATAGTGTATTTGTTTATTTGCATATGAATGTGTGATTGTGATTCACCAAATGCTGCAGGATCTGAACATTTTCTCTGAGGTTCTGTATCTGAATAAATACTTTTAGACATTGGTAAGCAAGACTGGAGTGCTGGGATAGTTTTAAGACAGCGGTGCAGCTCATATAGTGTGTGTGTGTGTGTGTGTATGTGTGTTTGAGTGCAGGACGACTATAATCACGTCCACGGCGGGAAGTGGACGGTCAGTAACCTGCGTCTGTATCTGGAGAGCACCAGAGGACGGGACGTCACCAATCACCTGTTTGATCAGATCCACTGGATCATCGTCCAGTCCCTCAAAGCTGTGGCTGTACGTCAACATCACAACACACACACCAGCTCAATGAAAACACCAGCCACACTGCATGAAAATATCCTGATTTCACTGCAGAAATACACACATTACCTACAAAACACTGTGAAACAGCCTTATGTTCTGATATTTTGATGAAAATAAAATGAATAATTGTGCATTGAATGTATTGATTGACAGCCCGTCATGAATAACGACAAGCACTGCTTCGAGTGTTACGGTTACGACATCATCATTGACGACAAACTCAAGCCGTGGCTGATCGAGGTGAAAACGCTCTTCACTCTTACTTCAGTGTTTATATACTAGTCTGAATTAGCTTTCAGTTTTAGATATTCACTTTTCATTTTTTTGGTTTTGTCATTTTTATTTCTGTTTTAATTTTAGTAATTTTACTACTTCAGCTTATTCAAACTTATTCATTTCAGTGACTTACCAAGGCAAGTGATAAGTCAGTGATAGTGAATAGTTGATGATAACAGCACTGGCTGATGTGTGTGTGTGTGTGTGTGTGTGTGTCTCAGGTGAACGCGTCTCCTTCACTCACCTCTAGCACAGCTAACGACCGCATCCTGAAGTACAACCTGATCAACGACACGCTGAACATCGTCACGCCGAACGCTGAGATCCCAGACTGCCGCTGGAACCGCAGTCTGCCCAAAGAGGCTCTGGGACACTACCAAGTGCTGTGAGTGACCGCCCTGCTGTATTCACAGCCGTCACACGACCATCAGAGATCAGGAGTGATTCCTGTACAACAACTGATGAGTGCTGCACAGTGACAACAGGAATTAACTCTTATTATGCATGTTCTAAAAATGCATAACCTAACTTTAGAAATGTGTCAAGACTATCAAAATACACACCATGTTTTTTTGTTTTTTAAAACAAATTTAGATTTGTCTTATAAACATATTTAACATCTTTCTTATATTTCACACTCAGACATTTAAGACTGAATTTTTCTGACTGGAATATGCACACAAACACAACTAATGTAAGTGACATAAACACACTGTGAAATGAACTGCAGCTCAAAGAGCAAAAGATCAAAGACCTAATAGTCTAAATATGAGAAAGGAGATGTGCATTTCACTCTGCTACCGTCTTTTTCATCTGAAACTCAACGTTTATGCACTAAAATTAATATATTTTGTTTAAAAACATTCCAGAAAGAACTAATTATGAAAACATATCTAATTGCAATTATTTATATATATATATATATATATAAATTAAGAGATATCACTGTAATACTATTGAACTGTTTTTAGAAATAATTTGAATGTGAATTGATGATTGTAATGCACTGTAAGTGTTGTGTTGTTTTATCTGATCTGCACGTATCTGTCCATCTCTCACAGTTACGATGAGGAGCAGGCTCTGAGCGAGAGCACTGAACGGGACCTCAGGAGCCGCTCGGGTCAGCCGCTGGGGTCAAAGGGCAGCAGGTCAAGCAGCGTCAGGCCCTTCCCGGCCACCTGGAAGTGAAATCACATCTGGAGAACTGAGTGATGACGACGGCGCCCTGCATGATACGCACGAGTCTGCATGAGCATATGAGTATATCTGAAGAACACAGGACACAGACTGATGCAGCAAAGCGTCATCTACATACATGTGTGTGTTTATATATTTAACTGACTGATCACAGCTGGATTTGAGCGTATGCTCTCAGTCTGGACTGTTTCTCCAAGCTCAAGTCTAAATGTGTTCGATCAGTGTGCAGAATAAACCTTCACAGCTAGCAGCACAGTACAATACAATACAATGCTTAATTAGAACGCAAATTTTAAAACAACCAAAGTTGTGCTGCACAGAGTATACAAAAGAAAACCGATAAACAAGATTATAAACAAACTGTAAAATGGGTGACATTCATCAAAATAGAAAATCATTACACAGCAAGTCAACAAATATTGAATGCCAAAAAAAAAGTTTTAAGAATAGACTTAAAAATAGATAAAGTCGAAGCAGTTCTGATATGAACCGGGGGACTAATCCATAACTTAGGGCCGACAACAGAAAAAGCACCATCCCATCTGTTTTTGAGTCTTGTCCTTGGGAAACTTAGAAAACCAACTGCAGATCAAGGATTCTACTGAGTGTACGATAACTGTGATTATTAGGTACTGTGGAGCCTGATTATGGAGAGATTTATAGACAAACAATACAATTTTAAAATCAATTCTATATTTTACCACCAGCCAATGCAATGAGATCAAAACTGGTGTGATATACAATGAGTTGTAAAAATCCAATCAAGATATTACAAAAGCATGCATAACCATTTTGAACTTCTTTAGGCACAAAAATGGCTTCACCTTCGTCAGAAGACGCAGATGATAAAAACCACAGACTTGACCACAGTACTTATCTGCTTATCAAACTTAAGATTATTGTCAAAGCAAACACCTAAATCTCTGAGACATGTGGTGCTGTCAGAAGTTCAGATTCGAAATCATGTACACGGTGCTCATTTGAGCCAAACACAATAAATTCAGTTTTACTCTCATTAAGGCTTAGGAAATTACTTGCAACCCAAAAACCTGCTTGGTAGCATGCTTCTAGGGGATAAAGATTTGGGTGTCATCTGCATACAGATGAAAAGAGACTCCATACTTGTTAAAAATAGATCCTAGAGGAAGCTTATAAAGGGAAAACAGCATCGGACCAAGAATCGAGCCCTGGGGAACACCAGACTTTAAATACATTTTAAAGGAGGCTTGGGTTTCCATTACTGACAACATACCTCCTGTTAGTGAGATATGAACGAAACCACTGCAACACCATGCCCCTAAGGCCAAGGCATGTTTCAAGACGTGATATAAGAGTATTATGGTTAACTAAATCAAAGACAGAACTGAGGTCTAAAAGAACCAGAGCCATAGACTGCCTAGAGTCAGTGATTAGCATGATATAGATTAGCATGATAGCTGACTCATTACTGTGACAGGATTTAAAACCAGATTTAAATTTTTCAGAAACTGAATTGATAGTCAAATAATACTGAAGTTGATTTAGAAAGAGCGTGCACATCCCGTAAACCTGAAGGCTCAGGTGCAGGACAAAAATAAGGTCACTCCAAACAAAAACAAACAAAATGTCCGCACACTGATATTTAACTGCTCCAAGGAAATTTTATGAAGACAAGTACAAAGTTTCGACCATCAAGTCGTCATCAGGCACAAGTCAAGAATGGTAGAAACCAAGGCTGCGTTCAGCCCCAAAAAAACGGTGCAAAACGTTTATTAAACGGAAACGGTGATGCGTTGAACACCCTGTTCTGATGACGCAAGAGTTGCAGCTATGGGCAGTTATAGCGCTGTCTGTGCTGAAGAATTTTCGAGCCCATGAAACCAGATAAATGACGGTTAATACTGCAAAATACGCTCGTATGTTACAGTCACTGCTCCTTGTCCAGAATAAAAAGAATACCCTAACCCAGTGAAGGGATTTGTGGAAACTGTGGTTCCTAATTATTGTGATCCAACATTTCCATCGCATTTCAGGTGAAGGATAATCCACTTCTTACCTCCGAGACTGTGTTATGATCTATATGACCTTGTTATTTTTATTGTGAGTATTAGGCTCATCATTATTGCTGATCACTGTTGTTGTGCTATGATATTGTAATATTTACCATTATATAATCAGAGGAGCATAGAAAGGTTTATGAAAGTGTTACTCCACACACAATACAATAGCAAAATATATAAATATGATAGTATTTTTATGTTACATTAATCAGTGTCTAGCACACCTTCCTAAAGAAAGGATATGGACCAGAAGACATTGCAATTACTACAGAATATAGGACAGACTGTGAAGTTCAGATCTATACTTAGTTTCATTATTTGCTATTTTGTTTTAATGGCCTAACTGTCATGGCCTAGCTGACTGAGGCGGGACTTTGTAACTGGTTAGTTCCAGTTCCCGTCTGGCAGAGAATGTGGTGTGGCTGAATAACCAGTACTCTCTCCACCCTCAATAATTACCGCACCGGGAGGAGACCCTTGAGCAAGGTAATCAAACCCCCCAACTGCTCCCCGGGCGCCGCAGCATTGGCTGCCCACTGCTCCGGGTGTGTGTTCACTACTGTGCATGCACTTGGATGGGTTAAATGCAGATGACAAATTCAGAGTATGGGGCATCATACTTGGCCACACACCCCTTCCCTTTCCCTTTCCCCTTAAACATGTGCAAACAATATACTTGCTCTTGTGAATTTATTTTGATGTTAATTACATTTACTTACAAATTCATCATCATGTTGATATGCTATGTTATATAAAACTCTTACGACAAACATGTCTTCTAATATCTTCAATTGTTGCATATACCGAGCTGCAGCACAATATGTGTCATATTAAATGACTTCACGTGGACCCATTGTGCGAGCTGTCTCTTTAATACCGCGTGGTTTATATACACGTTGCTGCTGATTGGGCTGACATTTTTGACACACCCTCCAAACAAGAGAAAACGTATCTCAAACCCCGTTGCACACCGTTTCCAGGAAACATGTCGTTCAACCCGGAAACCGGAGCAAAACGTTGTGCACCGGTGTGAGCCTGAACGTGCCCCAAGTCTTTATAGACTTCAGGTGATCACCCTAATTAGGTGCACTCTAAAAACAAGAAAAAAAAATCCACAATGAATTCCCTATCACAAAGACATTGAGATTATAATAAACAACAAAAACAATCTACTATAGTATTTTTACAAAGAAAAAGCATAATTATAATACACTGACAAATGAGAAAAAATGAGTAAACTAAAAAAAAACATCCACAACATTAAAGAAAAGGCTTAATATCAAAATCTCCATTTATCCCAAATGGCGATAAAGCATTCAAAGTGTAAGTCCAAAAATAATGCAACAATCTCCTCTCAAAGTCTCCACTTCTTGTCGATTTTTGTACCTTCTCTATGCCGATGTATTGTAAAGCACTAACGTTGTGACCCACTTGCCTATAATGTAACACTATAGAGTCTGGGAATGTGACGTCAGCAGCGCAATGCATTTTGGGACTTAGAGACACGGACGCTGCTGTCTATACTAAGTTGGATTGGCAGTAGACGCTTTTGTTTACTTTGTACTGCTAAAAATATGTTACAATGGTGAAAGCTTGTTAGACTTTTAAAAAAAACAAACTAGGACCAGATAATTTCAGATCACTAGAAATAATATGCCAGTGCCTGTATAAGACTTTTCAAAACTCCACACCCAATGCAGAGTACTTAATAGCACAAGTAGGACAGTTACATGATTGCTCTTTATGTTTATTACCTTTAGCACATAAACATTGTATTTCAGATGTATCAAACTTTTTTTGGCATCTTCAATCCATTCTCTACGATAACCACGATTCATGAATCTTAGAGATAAACCAGTAGACCATCGAGAATATGATTCTTCTGTACTACAAACACTATGCACTCTCTTACTGACTAATAGGCAGACTCTCAATAAGAGATTTAGGATGAAAACTGTCACCTCTTAAGATCGTGCTGCGATCGGTCGGTTTACGAGACAATTCAGTTTGAAGTTTACCCTCAGAAATTTGTACTGATACTAACTGTGTCATATTCCATAGTAAACTTCAAATGTTCAGTCCTAGAATTAGGACAATTCAAAAACTCAATTAAAATAATAATTCAACAGGTGTGGATTTCGTTATCATAAAAATGTCGTCAATGTGTCTTTTGTAAAACAGGTGCCATCTTGCTGCCCATAGCTGTACCATTCACTTGTAAAATGAAGTCATTCTGAAAACGAAAGTAATTACTGGTGTGTACTATATTTGTTAGATCCAATAGACACGACGTACTAGATTCTGCAACAGCCGATCTTTGCTTTAAAAACTGTTCAGCCGCCCGTAAACCCTTCATGCATTTGTTAATAACAGAACACAGCTCAGGGCCGACAGTCTCAATAATTTGTCTGAAGAAGTCTTTTGAAAGTGGCATGGAGTCACAGAACCTCATCCGAAATTAAAATTATGTCACGTCATGTGGAGCTATCTGTCGGTTATATCTGTCATGATCTATGTGTGTGTGATTTGCATTAGCACCAGTGGACACACTGCTTCACAATCAAGTGGAACTAAACTTCAGACAGTTGTTTCTCTGAACACTCTCTGAACATTCGTGTAGTGTTTTCTCTAAACGCTCACACAATGTTTTCTCTGAACACTCTCTAAATGTTCAGGCACTGATAGGCTTGGATGTCTCAGAATCACACAGGTAACACACTGCAAAAAAAACAAATAGTTGAGAAAATGTAAAAAAAAAAGGTTGATGGAGTAAGACTTCTGAGTTGTTTCGACAAAAGTTTTTTAGTTCTTCTCAGTAAAGATACTTTAAGCCAACATAAATATGTTGTTTCATGCAATGTTGGCTGTCTTATTTTGCTAATAGAAATATTCATCACACCCACTGAAACAACAATTGCTGTTATTAAGGTAATTTAATTTTTTTCTGTTTCCTGGAAGGAAAAAAAGGATGTGTAAAAAGTCACATCATTATCATTTTTATATCTATTTACGAATGGTAAACATGGCTTTACACCTTTAACAGTTTAGTGATTGTATTGAGAACATAATAAAATGTTATGAAAACCATAATGGACAACTTAATCTAATATGTAAACAACATTTACATATGTTTGTAAAGCATCTTATAGTCATCTTATAGCATAATCTAGGCTTCAATAGTTGACACCAGAGGTTGCGTTAACCAAAATTTTTTCGTCATTTACAGATTTCTTTTAGCAGTGATGGAAAAATCTGAAGGCCGTCCGTCACTTTGACAGATTACACTGAGGGTGATCTCCTGTAATTAATAACTGTAATTCCCACCCTTTGCAGCTGGTGGTGAGTGCGCTCCTGTGTGGCAGCAGAGCTGGATCATCAGCTCCAGAACTAAAGTCTTTTGCTATGCGTTTGATCGCACAGGTGAGTACTCACTAGTAGTAAAGAGAAAGAGATGATCGGTTCACTGCGCTGCCGCTTCGCTTGATCTGAGGTGTACAGCCATCTCTCACGCCACATTAAACAGTGCCAAAACAGTATTTACTGCTTGAAGTTCCTAATAAAATGGACAGAATTTGAAATCTGAGACTTTGTTTTATATCAAAAGTAACAACGCACAAAGCTTAGCCTATTGTGATTTATTAAAACTAATGCAACCTCTGGCCGACACACAAACCTCAAGAACGATGGCAATCAACAAATGTAAAAAAGATGAGCTCTTTACATCACAACACAACAAATAACTAACAATATTGACAAAACAACAACAAAAACGTTTAAAAGAAGCCAGCAAACAGCGAAACAATAACCCTATGACAGTAACTGCATCATTTATTCATGCTGCAAAGCATGCTGGGAACTTACATTTCAGCAGTATGAAATTCTTTCTTCAGTCAACTGTGTTTGACTAGTTATGACAACATTTGTGGTACTTCTATTGGTCTGACAAGAGATTATATAGCATAGTGAATATGTTTGACTTTAATTTTTTTTAATGAATTTTTTGATCTTATTGGAATCAGAATTAGGAATCGATAAGCAGAATCAGAATCAATAAAACTGAAACGATACCCAGCCCTAGTCGTGTGTGTGTGAGAGAGAGCGCAGGTGCTGTCGGTGGATTAAACACACTGCTGATGAAACACGAGCTCAGCTCTAATTCAGGACTGGAGGAGAAACTCCTGAAATAGCCCGTATGAGACACACATGTGCGGTTTCTGCAGCTGCGCTCAGCACTCATGAGAGCAGAAACAC
>JAFVLL020001997.1:0-55301 GCA_021397915.2 Tor tambroides
ACTTAACTAATAATCACATGAAACAAGGACAGGAAACAAACCAAATAAGGACACAAGAGGCAGGAACACATGACACACACAACAGAACCCTGACATATATTTTATTCCTGTGATTGAAAAGTTGAATTTTCAGTATCATTACTCCAGTCATTGCTGATTTGCTGCACAAGAAACTTTTCTTGTTATTATCATGTTAAAAATGGGTGTGCTGCTAAATATTTTTGTGGAAACTGAAACATTTTTTTTTTTTTCAGGATTCTTTGATGAATGGAAATTTAAAGAAAATAGAAATTGTTTATAACAAAATACTTTACTGTCACTTTTGATCAATTTAATGTGTTCTTACTTAATAAAAGTGATCATTTAAATCAACTTTAGAATGGTATAGTGCATTTAAATGTATGTAAAACTGAAATTAGACATTAGTCTCATTTTAGGCTGCCTGTCAGTAATAAATTACCGTAAATTAAACAAAGGAGAACAGGGAAACACTTCTGTTAGCCTGTAAGTTACAAGGCACAATGGAAGCTCTTGGCTTTAAACAAACACATTAAATAACCTTTAATCCATCTCATCTCCCGCTCTCTTTCTTTCTCTTTCACCGATGACAGGAACAGCTCTCCGCTCAGGTTGTCCCCGTTTCCATAATCAGCCGAGTTCAATTATTCTACTTCCCAACGCCAAGCGTCGTTCACAAGGGACCCTGCATGCATATTAAAATCCTCTGCAACTTTCACCAGTAATAAAGTATCAGAGAATAATATTAGAAGCTTTTCTCTTTTTTTTAATCTGGCACTTTTCCATCTTTAGTACGCATACGCACGCACAAACACGCATGCAGACAGTCGCACACTTTCCCAAAACAACATAACTGGTTTCTTGGGACCTAATTAAGATCACCTGCGTTAATTACTGCCTAAAACCAATCAACAGCTTTCCCACTAATTGGGTTTTTTTCTCTATCAAGGCCGGAAGTCGCCATGGAGATATGTCACCTGAGGCGTGATGTACACACACACACTGAATAAAAGGGGACAGCCTCCAATTTGGGCTTGTTTGCGTAGCCTCATCAACACACACCTTATGCTAGACTTGAGGGATCAACATTGAGCTGTTGTTTTTGAAGCGGGCGATACGAAACGTGCCCAGGTTCGAGCAGTCGCGGGGCGCAGCTGCGAGAAACTCTCTCCCCAGAGACGCGTGCCAGTCAAGATCCCATGTGTGCACGCGAACAGGAGAGAGCGAGTGCAAATGTGGGCTGTTTTTCTGCACTCGCATGCGTTACCTTACACGTGATGCCGTGTTGTTGTGTAAAATCATGCAAAGACGGAAGGACTGCTGAGGGCAAATGAGGGTTGCGATGATGTTCGAGTTGAAACAGTCAAGATGTGATGGGATTGATTTCCTTTCCGCGGATTCTGTCACATAGACACTTTCGGCAGGCGGCAGGGCCTCTCCGTGGCCCCATAAATGTGTTGTAAAGTTAGAGGGGCCACGAGGCTGGTCAGTCCAGCTCACAGGAGCCTTAAAAATCGATAAGGCCTTGTCAGACGGAGGCGCTGTCACTTGGAACACTGTCTGCAACAGACACACAAATGAGTGCTGCTTGCTTGTCATAGGCTGTTAAAAAAGATGGACAAGGCATCTCCAATTCTTTCCACTGTAGAAAAGAGAAGCCAAAATGTCCCAGTATGGCCACTGTCATCTTGTGCCGATGATGTCATTTGGAGCAAGAGTCTACGCAGTAGTGATCATGAACTAGAGTCGTGGCATCAAAGTCTCGCCCAAACTCCCACAGACTCAATCACAAAAACACAATCATAACACCACACCCCATTTTTATAGCATCAAATAACTTAATAAAACCAAATGTATTCGAAAAATGAACACTTGAATATACATCAACGTGCTGAGAGCTACCGAAAACGATGGAAACCATCTTTGGGAAAAAAATATTTTAAGTGTGATTTGATTTTTTAGTTTGGCTCACGTCCCATTGGTTTACATGGATAGGGCCGGGGTTTATGACCTATACTGCAGCCAGCCACTAGATGGCAATCAAAATGTTTTGGCTTCACTTTTCAGGGGTGCGTTTCCAAAAGCATACTCAGCCAACTGTGGTTGCAGTTCTCGTTGTTACCATCACAGTTCAGCGATTCTATGTTTCCCAAAACTATAGTTCAAACTAACATTCGCAAATGGGTTGCAAACTTACGTGGTTGGAGCTACAATTCTCAACCTGTGGTTAGAAGCATAGTTTATTGTTAGTAAGACATATGGACTTCAACAAATTATGCTCTTGGGTGCATTAAGCAAGCTAACATGCAGTACAATCTACATCTTCCATTCTATCTAAATACATATACATTTTAATCTATATATTTTTGCACATCCTCAATAAGCGCTGTTTTTGAGTATGCCCAGAGTATGATGCAAGAGGGAACCTGCGATGAATCAAACATCAAATTAGGGGTGGGCGATATACCGGTAAACATGATTAACCGGTAGAGATTTTGGACTATCTTCATCGCGGTTATGCACTCAAGTCAAGTTGTGGTGTGCCATGGTCACGAAAATGTATCATTTGCACACATTTTTAAGCATTGCGGTTTAAAAACGTGTCATTTTAAGCGGTTTAAATAAAAACAACAGCAATATATGCGTGCGCTGCCTATGAGACTGTTTCTAAGCGTGGCCTGAGAGAAAATCTCTCACTGCTCTTGACTAAATCACTTTTGTAAATTTAATAATAATAATAATAATTTGATTAATTTATACAATGTATGTAGCATTTATTTATTGTAGGTTTTTTTTGTCCTGATGCTTGCAATTAGTTACTTATCTTCAGTGAGCTTGAGTTTTTATTTTTTTCAGGCTTCAATTATTTTTTCTGTGATATTGACAGTGGTGACAAGAATTATGAAAATTCTATGGTATCAAAAACTTTGATAACAGAAAAACCGTATTAAAAGCAAAAATAACTATATCGTGATATATATATCGATATCGTGATATAAAATTACTCATATCATGATATAAGATTTTAGTCATATTACCCACCCCTACATCAAATAAAGTAAAATGACAGAAAACAAAAAATAGTAAATTATTCATCAGGTGCCATATTGAACACAACAGCATCTCACAGAGATCTGGAATCAATAAATTACCAGAAGTTATTACTCCATCACATGCATGTGACGTCATTAACAACGGCCCTATATTGATAAACTAATGTGGTTCAAACTACGAAGATGCGACCATTTTCGGGAAACAGTCATGACTAGCTAGTTCGTTCCCACAACAATGCATCATACTATGGTGGTTATCAGCGAGATATGTTGTTGTACGGGAAACGCACCCCAGAACGTGTGTGGTACATTTGGGTTGCCAGGACTCTGCTATATAGTTGGTAGAGGATTATGGGTGGTTACTAGCATGTTGTTCAGTAACTAGTTGCTAGTTGGTTGTTAAAGTATCACTAAAGTGTATTCTATATAATGCTTCTATAGGGATTCTATATCGGGCTTGGTTCCACCAAACACCTAAACTAGGGAATCAAGGACTGAGTTCTTAAGGTATGGATACATATGTATACATCCAGTACACACGTGCACATGCTGTACAGTATATTAAATAATTCAATAGCACATTTGGTGTATGCGTGCATAAAAATACAAATAGACAAGAACAAAGCAAATATGAGATGAGGTATGAGGCTTAACAGAGTCAACAGTGCATGTGTGAATTACTCTTTTCATATCTTATGATGGTTGCCCCATTGTTATTGTGCAGACACCAGCACCAGGACAAACCAGTCTCGCTCCTCACAAGCATTAAGCATTCACGTGATGTTCTTGATGAACCAGCTTAGACCAGCTGATCAAAAGCCTTGTGTGAGCGCTGGCCACTGAGGGACATCTTTTGACAGCTTTCAGCTATCAATCCAAAACCTCTTCACACCCTCACCTCCGACCCCCAGGAGGAATTTCTGCCCAATACTACTCCCTTGACCACATACGTGTGCGCCTCTCATGCAATATTTAGTGACCAGAATGGAGGCCATAAAAAAGTGGCCAGGCCTCTGCCATTGTAAATTATAAATCGCTATTGATTTTCTTCGCTTTTTCTTTTGCGCCAGCAAAGCACCTCAGGCTCATTGTGAGACACTACTGGCAGAGAGCACTTTATTAGATTACGAGAGAGCTCTCTCTCTCTCTCTCTCACACACACACACACACACACACACACACACACACTTAGTTTTAACAGCTCAGGGGTTGTCATGGGATAGTCAATTCCCCAAATTCAACAATGATATCACTGCTATAAAAAAGAGGGCAGAGTAAAACTGAGGCTTGCTCATGGTCCCATGAGGGCCCTGGGCACACCTCTTTGGAAGACCCTCAATCCCCCTCTACCGCCAATACCCCTAGCGCCTTATTTTATGTTAAGGGTGATTTGGCTTTAGATTTTGGTAGACTAACATTAGACAACTAAAAACAGTGGTCAGGGGCCTTAGAGACCAACTTGCACTGTATGTATTGAGAGGCCCAGGGCCCCTAGTGGTCATCTTGTTTCATATACACTGAGGGACCAGGGCCCTTAGTACTCAGCTCATGCTGATGTATGTGGCAAAGGGGCTGGGTCTCTTATTTGTCAGCTTATGCTGTATTTGCTTGGGGGTCCCAGGGACCCCTGTGGTATGATTGTGCTATATAAGCTGAGGGGCCCAGGTGCCCTTGTGGTCAGCTTGTGCTTTACATGTTAATAGACCGGGGCCCTTTGTGGTCAGCTCCCAGTAAGTTTCCAAGTTGGAAGGAAGACTTTAAGGCCACATTTATATTACATGGTTCAAGTGACTCAATTCAGATTTTTTCCTCCCATGTGGCACAGATCGGATATGACCCATGAACGTGTAACCAGGAAAAAGCACACGGATTCCGACATTCTCAGATTGGTTTTAGGCCTCGTTCACATGTAGAAATAAGGTAACACTTTAGTATAGGGACCAATTCTCACTATCAACTAGCTGCTTATTAGAATGCCTATTATTAATATATTGGCTGTTTATTAGTACTTATTAAGCACATATTCTGCATGACCATATTCTACATCCCTAATCCTGCTCAGTATCTAAACTTAACAACTACCTTACTAACTATTAATAAGCAGCACATTAGGAGCTTATTGAGGCAGTTAATGGTTTGTTAATAGTGAGAACTGGACCATAAAATAAAGTGTGACTGAAATAAATCTGATATGAATCGGATAGATGCATTTGCGTCTGCCATGTAAGTGGACAGATCATACAAAGTGATCTCCTCTTGGAACGTGATTTCGAGGGAGGGAATGACAGACAGAGAGGAGACCCATGTTTTCGTATTTTTTTCAGGTTTTATTTCACATACCTTGCAAACCTGTTTCCGGGTCAGTATGTGTACCTTGGATTGTTTTGCCAAGTGTATAGTCTAAATGCAGATATTAGATATGGGTTATTTTTAAAAGAAGACGTAAGCTGGTCATCAGAAAATCGGATATACTCAACAAATTGTAATTGGTCATCAAGACCTGCAGTGTAAGCGCAACCTATTGCACTTTTCCAAATTCTGACTTCTCTAAAGCATTCAGTTCCACTTACATGTCTACCTGCCAGGAAATCCCACTCTGTCAAACCCCCTTTTATACTTATCGCTTTCCTTCTCTATTTCTCGCTCTTAAGCCTTCTTAAAAGCATCTTACGGGCTTTAAGCAGAAAAGACCTTGGCTAAGAGCATCTTTCATTTTACCGCGCTGTCTCATTAAAGAATGCTTTGCAGCTTCCAGCCCTCCTAATTCAATTAATGTTTTCAAAGGAGGCTTAACGCTACCCCTTAATTCATCTATTCTTTAGCTACTGTGTTAACAATTAAGCTCACACCGCCAGGGGTTAAGACACAGTTCGAACAACAAGAATGTGTTCCCCTCTGTTTCTCCACAAAGTGCTCCCATAATATTTGGACGTAGTGTGTTTGTATTGCTCTCAGATGTCAAGGGCTTGGAATTGGATGGGATTGGTGTGCGTATCTGCGAGTGTTTCCCTGTATGTTTAATCTCCTCTCTTTCTTCTGCTGTTTTCCCAGTCTAAGTGTGAGTGAGCTCGTTTGCGCAACACTTCTCGCAGCTCTCGACTGCTATCGGAGCTATTTATGTAAACACTCAGGCACTTATCTAATAATTCATTTCAGTCTGCCACCTCAGAGAAACGCTGTATTCAGAGGTTTCATCGACATGACCGCCACACAACTCTCTGAAGCATCTCATCTGCCGCCCAAAGGGAACCTGTGGCTCATGTAGGCTGTATTGTTTTCTATGTTGAAATTATGTTGTTCGATTGATTCCATATCTGCACTTTTTCGTTTGATTGATTCCATATCTGCACTTTTTTCCCCCAGAATATCTGTGGAATATTATTATTATTACATTTATTAACATTTATTTGAACAATTTTAAGTTGAAAATGTGGCCTGGCAGGTAGGTCACGTGGTCTGATATCCGTGGTTGTGTAGTGGTATTTTAAGGTAATTTAAGATTGAATTATCACCCTCACAATTCTGTCAAAAGCACTGAATTCTTTAGAATTCTAAAATTCTAAAAATTAGGTAACACTTTAGTATAGGCATTCCAATTATTAACAAATTGGCTGTTTATTAACATGGTCACACTTTATTTGAAGGTTCAATTCTCGCTATTAACAAATCATTAACTAGGACTTTTGCTTCATTAAATTTGCTGCTTATTAATAGTAAGGTAGTTGTTAAATTTAGGTATTGGGTAGGATTAGGGATGTAGGATATGGTCATGCAGAATAAGTGCTTTATAAGCACTAAGAAACAGCCAATATGTTAATAATAGGCATGCTAATAAGCAACTAGGTAAAAGTGAAAGTTGGTCCCTATACTAAAGTGTTACCATTAACACTTATAAAGCACATATTTTGCATGACCATATTCTACATTCCTAATCCTACCCAATACCTAAACTTAACAACTACCTCACTAACTATTGATAAGTAGCAAATTAGGAGTTTATTGAGGCAAATTCATAGTTAATGGTGTGTTAATAGCGAGAATTGGACCTTAAAAAGCTTTCGACTGAACTCCTACGGTCTACAGATTCCATGAAGATCTACTACAAAAATACCGTTGTCACACCGATGTCTTACAATGATTTTCTCAGGTTTGTGAGGTATTAAACAATCCTCTTTTTTAGTCGAGATGTAACAAAATCTTGTTGAGTGAGAGAAAAATATGGCAGGGGGAGTCTAATTTGACTCAGTAGGAAAGAGCTGGCTCTGGATTCCTGCAATTGTGTCAGCAGCGCTCTAGTTCCACCAGATCCCGCTCTAGATTTCAGCTCGACGCTTTCTCCCCTAACCTCTCACTGTCTCCTCTCACAGGGCCCCTTCATTAGGATTTTGCAGCCATTCTAACACCCTTTCTTCTTTGACAAGGCAGGCATATCCTGTTACTGACGCCAAGAAAAAAATAGCTCTGGTAATGGCACATTGGAGGGCAAGAGCGACCCATAGGACACAATTATTGCTTCCCGTATGTTAACATGTCGAAGAAAGTGTCAAGCCGTTTCAAATCAGTCTCTAACACTCTGCAAACCTATTTTGCCAGCATTTTTCCTCTTCAGCAAGACTCCTCCAACATCTTTTTGAGTGTGCAATGCTTTCAGAACTGGGCTAACTTAAACCTGCTTTTGTTCGCCAACTAATACCACAGCCAAATATTGTATACTAGAGGGCAGATGTTAAAAAAATCAACAGCTTACATTCAAATTCCTTTCAATTTGACAAAACGGGTCGAAATTGAGAAATATATGCTGAATAGATGAGTCCCTTACACTCGGCTGTGATCTGAGAGCGGTTAATACATCCTATAGAAATGCTAATAGGCCTCTCGAACTGAGCATAATTTCTCCATTGTTCAGTCCAGGTTGTCTTTCAAAGTGGTCTCCTTATTTGAACTCTCAACAAACAGAGGTGAAAAGTGCTGATGGTACTACTTGAATGAGCAAATGAGAAAATTCTGACTAACTTCTGAAAGGTCACAACTAGTTTTGCTTGCAGTTTTTGTAGTTGAAAGTACACTCAAAAAACATGTAGCCTAAGCCTTTTTTTTAGATTTATGCAATTAATGCAGTAAAATTCCATCAAATTGAATAATCCTTACATATTTTAATTGAATGATCAATCAAGGATGGTTCATTTATTCAATTAAAATATATTAGGATTATTCAATTTTATTTGATGGAATTTTAGTACTAATTAAATTGTGTAAATCTTTAAAAAAGGCTTTTTTTGAGTGATATGATCACATTAATTTTCAAAGGAAGGAAGATCGGGTTGTTGATGTTTGTCTGCCATTCTCGCTCTGTCTGCACAGCGTGCGTGAACGCGCTGATGACGAATCGTGTCTGCACGAAAAGGGTGCGCAGAGGTACGCAAATACATACGCTGACAGACAGGTAGAAAAGACAATTAAAACGCTCGGACCAAGCATTTTGATTGGACGAACATTTCTTGGTCCTACACCTTCCACAGAATGTATAAATACAGATAAATACATTTAGACCACTTAACTTAATGATTGCTATCAGGATGTGAAGAGACTTTCAACCAGAATAACAAAAGATGTTTCTGAAGACAATCACCTATGACACCTTTAAGAACCAAAGAATGAATTAGCAATGTGTGTGATTTGTATAATGGTCGAGTTCAAGGATATCAAC
This sequence comes from Tor tambroides, assembly GCA_021397915.2. Classification (NCBI taxonomy): domain Eukaryota; kingdom Metazoa; phylum Chordata; class Actinopteri; order Cypriniformes; family Cyprinidae; genus Tor; species Tor tambroides. The sequence goes on from JAFVLL020001997.1 coordinate 8,779, forward strand.
GGTCCAGAAACACAACCCATATTGTGCTTCAAACATAAGATGCAGGGAAGAGAGCCAGAGAACAAGGATAATTACAAGAGGAGTTGACACTCGGATTCCAACACAACACCATATGCTCATTAGCTCTCCCTCCCTCTCTTTCTCCCTTGTCTATCTTTATTTTTCACTCTCTCCCATTCTCTCTGTCAGTCTTCATCGGTCGACTAGCATGTGAAGCATAACACAAAAACACTAAAACACAAATTAAACACTTAGAATTTGACCTGCCTCATAATGTGCATTAGCGCACCACACACAACATCATCCAATTTACCACAGCTAATCGTTTGAAAGGCCTCCAGTTTACAATTAAGGACTGCAAGGAATCTGTCCCCAAAGAACTGGAATTCCTGTCATCATTCATAAAGTCTAAATTATAAATAAGAGTGTCCGTGATAAAGAAAATGGAAAAACCTTTTAGAAAATTTGTTTCAATTTAAGAAAATACGTGCAAAATTTTTCGAAATGTCATTTCTCGTTTATTGACTTTGAAAATGTCTTGTGATGTAACCAGAGAGTAAAACGTAAAAAATGTTTTCCTCAAGATGAAAAAAGTTCATATATATATATATATATATATATATATACATAAAATAGTTCATAACAATATTGTCTTTTCTTTAAAAAAATTATCTGGTAATTTAAGAGGTGTCCTCTCTGTGATGTCCTATGTTCTCTTTTTTTATTATTATAAAATATTTTTAAAAAACTTATTATATGTTTAATAATAATAATAATAATAATAATAATAATAAAAGATCATGCCAAACTACTACACTTTCTAATAATTTAATTATTTTAATGGGCTTTTTTTCTTCATCATACAAGAGTGGTATATTGACTTGTATTAAAGCCATTTTGTGTATACACTTTTTTTTTGTATGTATTTCTAAAAAAAAAAAAAATCTAAACAAGACAATAATTTGACCATGTTAAAATTCATTTTGCTTATTTTTTTCACAAAATTAGAGCAGAAAATATGCAAAAAGCATTCTCTTTATACCTATACATTGCAAAATCACACACACACACAATGCACACAAACTACACTCAGAGTCTACACACAGTAAACCAAAAGCAATCATGCAAACTCAAGCCTGTTAGACAGCAAGACGGACTGCACTAAACAAAACCAAGAGGCCAAAGCGAAGATCATACTTGGCGGAACTCTGACATGTTTGTCATCTGCAAACTATTTTTTTGCAGAGCCAAGAAAACAAACATTTCAGAACAGCCATTTAACTGTTTGCCATTAGTGAGAGCAGGCGAAGAAAAAAAAGAGTATGAGGAAGAGATGAAGAAAGAAAGAGCGAGAGAGAGAAAGATGAGAGGAAAACAGAGAAGCCAAGTGTTATTTAAACCAGTCTGCCACAAAACAGAGCGATAAATAAACCCATTGTTGTTTTTGCTTTAACCCGAACACAAGTGCACTGTAGAGACACCGCAAAAAAGACTAAATGTTTTCTGTTTGAAGAATAGAGAGAAAAAAAGAAACACCAAAACTATCATTCTTCAGTTTTTACACAGCTAAGATAAACTGGGTTGAAACGGTTCTCTTCTCTTCCCTTCAGTGCAAGAACCAGTCTGACATTATAGCTGTAGTTTAACAAAAAGCGCAAGCAAATATCTCCAGCTTCCCACAACTTGCAAAACATGTTGATTTTAACTCCGTCCAACTTTGTACCCATAAAACCATTAGCAATAAAATTGAACAACACTTCAATTTTATACCAATAATGCGATGTTTTAAACTACATCGAAAGAGATTAGGTTTATATGTGCATACAAATGATTTTATCTCTCTTACTGCATTTTTCTTTGGTGTGAACTGATCGTGATGTTTGTTTCTCAGTTTGAAACTCCTGGTGAAATGCGGCAAGTTGCTGCTTATGAGAACCAAATGTTGGCACCGCATAATTCACAGCACTTCAACGGGGCCAAAGCAGTGAGGGCAGAAAATACGAGAGCATTTCATGAAGATTTGCAGTCATCAAAGTTACTGACTGCTCCTTAATGGCATATGGAATATATTTTATTTAAATAATATTAATACATTTATTCAGCAATGATGCATTAAATTGATCTAAAGTGAGTAAATACTTTTATGACATTAGAAAAGATTTCTATTTCAAATAAATGCTATTTTGAACTTTCTATTCATTAAAGAATTTAAAAAAACTTCCAAATCAGCATATTAGAATAATTTCTAAAGGAACACGTGACTCTGACAACTAGAGTAAGGCTGCTGAAAGCATTTAAAAATATATTTAAATAAAACTATTATATTAAATAGTAACATAATTTCACAATATTACTATTTTACTGTATTTTTGATCAAATAAATTCAGCCTTGGTAAGCATGAGAGACTTCTTTCAAAAACATTATAAAATCTTACTGATACCAAACTTCTTAATGGTAGTGTAAACTGTAAAAATAAATAAATGAATAAATAATATTTATTAATTATTATAATTTTTTTTTTTTATTTGTACTAAATATAAAACATTCACAATTTAATAGATTATTTTAAGCTATATGAATCATTTATGTTAAGTATATGAAATTCAACTACATAACAAATTTTCATCGGGACAGAGACCCTTGAGTGACATTTGCAGAAAAAACTCTTGCAAATGATGTATCCACGCAACATTTTCAGAGAAATTTTGTAGCCACTCAATGAGGAATAACCCTGAAATACAGTCTCATGATACAGTATTTCAGGTGGTTTGCACTACTACTTGGTACCAGATTTGGCCCACATGTGGACATAATGAGGCAGGTAATTGGCCGAGCAGTATAGAGTAACAAAGAGGTGCATTTTGAGCCAGGAACACACGAGCCGTTTTGGTTCAGCAGTCTTTTAAAAAGCTGCAGCAGTGCTTGAACGTAATGCACTGCAGAGCAAGCTTTAACATCTCTCCCTGGGCGAAACAGTTAAAGCAGCATGTGCTTTTAATTAAACGTATAATTCAACAAATATAAAACAGTTATAATCTATTAACCATGCAGTCTATTCACTTTTGGAGGAAGTGTGTACTCTAAGAGGGTGGAAAAAAATTAAACTGAGGTGACAAGAGTTCAAGAAAGTTCATGATGATGTTAAAGGAATATTCCAGGTTATATACAAGTAATCTATGGCCCGGTTTCACAGACAGGGCTTAGACTAAGCCAGGATTAAGCCATAGTTTAATTAGGACATTTAAGTAATTTTTATAAACATGCCTTAGAAAAAAACATTACTGATGTTCATCTTAAGACAAAACAAAGGCACAGACATGTTTTAAGATCAGTCAGTGCAAGTTTCTTTCAGTTGAAACAGCTCAGATTTACATTTTAGTCTAGGACTAGGCTTAAGCCTTGTCTGTGAAACCGGGGGTAAGAGGCTCTATCAAGTAAGTAGATAAAAGAGTTTTTTTGTTTGTTTGTTTGTTTTTTTTGCAAACTGAGGAATGAGTCAACAAAATGACAAAACCTTCAAACTTCATTGAAAAAAAAAGCATATTCAGTGAATTAGTGTTTTACATTTTAGTAAGTCTGAAGGTTTTGGAGAAACATGACGATGTAATTTTGCATTTAAAAAGAAGAACTAAAAAGGTTGCATTTTGACTTTTATTTATTAATAGGCAAAAGACAAAAGCAAACTACGGGGAAAAAGGTGCTAATAGGAATGGTAGCTAGACTTGAACCTGTACCACCCATGTGAGCACCATTTTTGCATAGTGCTTGCATAGTTAATAAATGATATTTAAAATGCATTTAACCCCTCAAAATAATGTTTCACAAAATAATAGATTTTTATGGAACCATAATTGGAATGATATTGACATTATAATTAAAAAATAAATTCAAGCTGACAGAAAATGATAAATATCTTAACAACTAGAAATAAAACAGCTCTGGGAATTCAGGAGGCTGATGTTGTTTTTTTTGGTGATCCTGCCATGTTACGATGTGTAGCGGTATACGCATATGGCAGACTCATAAACTCAGCAGAGGTTCCCACACAAATCATTTCCCCCTAAATACTCCATTTATGTGTTTACCCTCCGTGTGCTACACGGAGCCGGGTTTGAATCTGGTAATTCTAGGTAAATCAAATCGCACTTCAAGATACAGTACAAAGGGCACACAAACGTTGAGATTTCTCACAAAGTGATGAAAACTAAGAAAAACATACATGCACTACAAAGAATGCAAAGTGAAGGTCAATGTGGTTGATTCAAGGGGGAAATGCTGTCCCTCCTGCCTTGCACACAGCACAGGTTTTCCTACTATTGTCATCAGCAAGACTGATAACGGCGCTCATTACAGCCAAGCAATTGTCAGCTTTTCCGGGACAAATTATAAAAAGAAACAAAAGAAATCCACACACCCTGTCATTGTAACTCAGCTCTGGAGGACTGTTCCCTCTCGCTTGTGTCTTTCGCTCCAGAGCGAAGAATGTTGGCATGATGCAGAAAAACACACTGTGCAGAAACGTTAAAAACACTTTTACATTCCACATGATTTGAGCACGTTGAGTGCCCTACATCTCATCTCAAATGCACTTCTCTATACGTTGGGGATAACGCATTACAAGTAACGTGAGTTACATAATTAGTTTACTTTTTTCAAATAACTAGTAAAGTAATGCATTACTTTTAAACTTACACTGAAATATCTGAGTTACTTTTTCAAATAAGTAACGTAAGATACTTGGTTTTTCACTGACACGTCTCCTGTCCCCATGTTGAGAAAAATTGCGAGTGAAGTGCAGAGCCGCTTCCTTCAGACGGAGATTTATTAATTTCACTTTTCTTGTGAAAGGGCTTTTGCAGTTGCCAAAAATATCACTTTTTTAACGTAATGCATTACTTTCCATAAAGAGTAACTATGTAATGCAATTAGTTACTTTTTTATGGGGTAATGTAGTATTGTAATGCATTACTTTCAAAAGTAACTTTCCCCAACACTGCCGCTGGATTTATTCAAGTTTTAAGAGTTCAAGAAAAACAATATTTTTTTTTTATCAATTTGGGGGTTTCCACACCATGCCCACCCCCCTCAAAAAAAAAGGTTGTTAAAGAGAGAGTTCACCCAAAAATTAAAATTCTGTCATTAATTACTCACCCCCCCCAAAAAAAAAAGGTTGTTAAAGAGATAGTTCACCCAAAAATTAAAATTCTGTCATTAATTACTCACCCTCATGTCGTTCCAAAACCTTAAGACCTTTTTTCATCTTCAGAACGCAAATTAAGATATTTTGGATGAAATCCGAGAGCTCTCTGACCCTCCATAGACAGCAAGGGAACTACCAAGATCAAGGCACAGAAACGTTGTAAGGACATCGTTAAAATGATCCATGGGATTCAACCATAATTTTATGAAGCTACGAGAATACTTTTTGTGCGCAAAGAAAAAAAAAAACGACTTTATTCAACAATTTGTCTCCTGCGCACAAAAAGAATTCTCGTAGTTTCGTAGAATTACGGTTGAACCACTGATGTCACATGGATTATTTTAACAATGTCCTTATGACGTTTCTGTGCCTTGATCGTTGCATTACCTTTGATGTCTATGGGAGGGTCAGAGAGCTCTTGAATTTCATCAGAAATATCTTAACTTGTGTTTCAAAGATGAACAAAAGTCTTAGGGGTTTGGAACTACATGAGGGTAAGTAATTAATGACAGAATTTTGATTATTGGGTGAACTATTCCTTCAAGTTATAAAACAACAGATATACTGTTCAAAATATTTGGTCAGTTTCTAGTTGGGCCGTATTATAATAGCAAATTAAACTGCAAATTATTACAAATGTGGGCTAAGTACTGTAACAATCCATGTTATTTCTTTGATTCAGCCCCTACTATCACCCTTACCACATGCTCTCTGTCAAATAAGGCGTATGGCAGCGTGCCCAATAGGGCAGAGTCTGATCGCGTCCCGGTGTTGTACAATCGCATAAGGGCCTGGCATGATGGATTAAGCTGTGGGGAAACAGAGAGGTCTGTTGTATATCATCCACCTACAGCCAGAATGCAAAACCACAGGCCCCCTACTGACAGCTTCATTATTTACTGGAGCTGTTGGCCATGGGAATGCTACGAGCCATTCATGCCCCTCAGATGCTATTTGAAACAGTATCCCGAATTACTGCTTATGGTCTTCAGAATGGAGGAATTCCAGGTATGGGATTAATTATGTGCTTGACTTTATCAATTTATCTATCTTGATGAAAACTAGGAACAAATTTCTTTCTGCTGTGGAATGGCAAAAGAAAAATTGTGAAGAATGTTCATGTCGTTCTTTTCCATGCAATACAGTAACCAGGGCCTGTGATACTCTATAAAACACAGTGAATATAATTTGTATGACTCATGCATCATATTCCAAACCAAAATGTACACTGTTATTCTTGAATTATATTTTGAGTGGAGGGGATGATTTTCAGTTAATGACACATAAGAATGTCAGTGAAAAACCTCAATTTCAAAACTTTTATACCATATGCATTTAAAGTTTTAATTTAGCTCTCATGAATTTAATTTGACTCTAAAAAATATGTCTTTTTACCATCAAGTGAAAAGTAAAAACATTTTCTTTACACCTTTTATAGACATGAGTGTATACATATTAATAATTTATAAAGATGTTCTTCAATATCTTTTTCAAGGTAAGAAGTATTTTTTTTAATTGAAAAAAAAATGAATTATTCATTTATAAATATCATTATGTTTTAAGGGGATATTTTACAACTTAAACTATCCATACCATGTCAAAAAAGAGTCAAATTATCTGATATTGTAAGAAACTTATAAACCTTATTGATATAATTTCCTGTTTTCCTAATATAATTTCCTGAATGAATGAATGAATGAATGAATGGCAAACTACTTTTTTTTTATCTGTTTTTCTTCATTATGATATTAGAACTTGACCCCAAAAAATAAAAATTAAATCATTTTAAAATAAAAAGTAAATAATTTTAAAATAATTTTAAAATAATTTGTATAATGTAAATCATTATTTAATAATTTGTATATATTTTAAATTATTTTTCAATTAAATATTTTTGTATAGTAGGAGAGGTGTATTCAAGTCATTGTATGTATGGATTGAATATGTTTATATTATATTATATTGTATTATATTATATTATATTATTATATTAAAAAAAATGAATAGATCTAAACAAAAAAACAACAACATAATTTTGTCATTTCATTGACCCAAATAACAACTTAAATTTAGGTTTGTTTTGTCTCACAAAGCTATTATAAGGCTTCAGAAGACTTTTAATATAATATTCCACTTGAATGATGTTTTCAATGTATTATGACAGCCCCTGCTTAATGTATAATTTTCTCATACTGTATCTAGAAAATATGAAAATTGAATCTGAAATATGACAATTCTTTATTGTTCATTTGAAGAAAGTAACTAAAATGCTCCAATAATACTGGTTTGACATAGAAGTGGAAAAATGTCACACTATTCCTTTATAGACAAGAATACAATGATTTGAGATTTCATGATCAACGTGGTAAATGCAGACGTCCAGGTGACATCATTCCCATGAGCCCTTTAACTGCAGTCCGAAGTGCTGACTCCCTTCTGTTTATTTCTGTCTGTCCATTTCTGGCTGCTTATAACACAAACTACATTACAAAAACACAACCCTTACCCCCAAACGAAAAAAAAAACAAAAAAAAAACAGGGGAGGGTTCAGAACCCCGAACTCCCTGGGGGAATACATTCCTCTCCATTAGCTGATCTGAGCCCACTTCCTGTGGGAGTAGGGCGGCCACCATCACTCTCGGAGCCAGGGCCCTCTAGAACAGGAAGTAATCCAGCGAGTAGAGGAATTCATCATTTAGAGCCCCTCCACACATCTGACGGCGACATGTCGACGATTTCAAACGCGCGCACACACACACACACACACAAACACACTCCACCCCTTATCTTAGCATGGGTCTGACCTCTGCACCTATGGCTGTTGATAAGGGCTTACAGAGAGGATGTGCATGAGAGAGGCAGAAACATAATTAGATTCTCTCTCGCTCACTCTCTGCACTATAATCAGCACCTGTAAGAAAGTACATTTAATGTTGTTTGTCATAGGAAGAGGTAAGGGGATTGACTTCCTGTTAGTGCCAGCTCTGGTGGGTGACCCAAGCCCTTTTTCCATTGTCACAACACAAAGATGTACATGACATATGGAACTACTTGCACCACCCAGAACAAAATTACATATATTTTTGGAACCACAGCATTCAGAGCCGAAGTATTTTTGTGATAACACATTTTGTTGTTGTCGTTGTTGTTGAAGAAAGCTTTGAACAGTACCTCAAAATTATATTTTTACATTTACTGGAAACATTGTGAGTACTGCCTGTGCAAAACTGCCACTGTGCAGAGGGAATTCTGTGTAGTGTTGCTACTGTAGGTTGTTGAATATCCACTCGAAATACACCAATATTGAAATATCTGGTCAATTTAATAACCTAATAATTATTTTTATGTTATGGCTGATAACAGATAAAGGGCCAATTAAAATGCTACACTTTTTCTAAAAAATAAATAAATAAACAACATTTTAAAAAATTAAATAAAAATAAATAAATCATTAAATTAGTCATTTTAAATGCTACAAGGGAATGTAGACATCACAACATCATAATGTACAGTATGAGCAATGGATATTCATTTTAATATAAAGATTACATTTAACGTTGTTATTAAAGGATTTAACTTAAAGTGAGTATTGGATGAAAAAAGTGCAAATGTCCCGTTCCCATCCCGCCCGTACCTTTCTGTTTACAAATATGAATTCGGTATATATATGAACATATAAATGAATATATAAATACAGAATTTTTTGGAATTTTTGTTTTAATTTTGATGATTAGAGCTTACAGCTCATGAAAGTCAAAAATCCAGTATCTCAAAATAATAGAATATTTCCTAAGATCAATCAAAAAAAGAAAAGTTCAAGTTCTTTTAAGTATGTTCATTTATGCACTCAATACTTGGTCGGGGCTCCTTTAGCACAAACTCCAGCATCAGTGAGGTGTGGCATGGAAGCGATCAGCCTGTGGCATTGCTGAGGCACTATTGAGCCTTCAGCTCGTCTGGATTGTTGGATCGACTATTTCTCATCTTTCTCTTGAAAATATCCCATAGATTCCATATGGCGTTCAGGTCAGGCATGTTGGCTGGCCAATCAAGCACAGTAATATCATGGTCAGCAAACCACTTTGAAGTGGTTTTGGCACTGTGGGCAGGTGCTAAAGTCCTGCTGGAAAAGGAAATCAGCATCTCCATAAAGCTTGTCAGCATATGGAAGCATAAACTGCTCCAAAATCTCCTGGTAGACGGCTACATTGACTGTGGACTTCAGAAAACACAATGGACCAACACCAGCAGACGTCACGGCACCCCAAATCATCACTGACTGTAGAAACTTCACACTGGACTTCAAGCAGCTTGGATTCTCCCTCTCCAGTCTTCCTCCAGACTCCAGACCTTGATTTCCAAATGAAATGCAAAACTTACTTTTATCTGAAAAGAGGACTTTGGACCACTGAGCAACAGTCCAGTTCTTTTTCTCCTTAGCCGAGATAAGATGCTTCTGACGTTGTTTCTGTTTCAGAAGTGGCTTGGTAGCCCTTTTCCTGAAGATGTCTGAGCGTGGTGACTCTTGATGCACTGACTCCAGCTTCAGTCCACTCCTTGTGAAGCTCTCACAAGTGTTTGAATCAGCTTTGCTTGACAGTATTCTCAAGCTTGCAGTCATCCCTGTTGCTTGTGCACCTTTTCCTACCCAATTTCTTCCTTCCAGTCAACTTTGCATTTAATATGCTTTGATACAGTACTCTGTGAACAGCCACCCCTTTCAGTAATGACCTTCTGTGACTTACCCTCTTTCTGGAGGGTGTCAGTGATTGTCTTCTGGACCATTGCCAAGTCAGCAGTGTTCCCCATTATTGTGGTTTCAAAGAACAAGAGATACCCGGAATTTATACCGTAGGGATGGTCATTTAATGAAACTCAAATATAAATATTCTAATATTTTGAGATACTGGATTTTTTACTTTCATGAGCTGTAAGCTCTAATCATCAAAATTAAAACAAAAATTCAAAAATGTCTATATTTATATATTCATTTATATATTTATATATACATATATATACTGAATTCATATTTGTATACAGAAAGGGACGGGCGGGATGGGAAAGGGACATTTGCACTTTTTTCATCCAATGCTCACTTTAAGTTAAATCCTTTAATAACAACATTAAATGTAATCTTTATATTAAAATGAATATCCATTGTTCATACTGTACATTATGATATTGTGATGTCTACATTCCCTTGTAGCATTTAAAATGACTAATTTAATGATGATATGATTTAATTAATGATTTAATGATTTAATGTATTACCTTTTTATGTTTTTTTTAATACCATGCATTTTTTTTTAATTATTTATTCAATAATTTTATTTTGTTAATCTTTTCAAAATGGATGTAATGCATCTAATTTTTTTGGACTCTGCCCCCAAAAATGTCAGGTGGTACAACCGAATATTTGTAAATATATACTTATGTTCCTGAAATCTAAAACTGAAATCTAAGCAAAATAATCTTTAGAGCGCCTACATTGCCAACACATTATTATTTTGTGGTTGTGTATTTTATTCATAGTAATTTAAAATTATTGCATTCATTTAGCTGGGTATTTAATATATTTAGCATCCGATTTTACTGAGTTTCCAACTTTGGTGCTGGTACATTGCAAACGGATACTAGTCACCTCACAACTCATTTTTCCAACCGTCATTCTGCATCCTCACAGGGTTTTTATACAGTTTGTCTGTGCCTTTGACCCTCCGGCGTTGACAGCATGCCCGTCCCTTTCTGTTTACAAGCTGCTTCCTAAGGCTCTGGAGGTAATTTTCTTTTGTGAAGTATGCGCAAAGGAGTTGAAAAGCTTCATGCCCTGTCCTCTGCCATACATTTCCATGCTATTCTTGATCTATTATCACCTGAGACAAACCTTCACACTCTTTGTTTCAAGATTCTTGTTTGACGCACCAGGCTTATTCTACATGGAATAACTTCACAATGACTTTTATTAATAGGCTTGTTTATTATTGAACTCCACCAACAAAGACTCACCACACGCTAAAAAACACCTCGCAGCCAGACTGGATGCGATTATATTTATATCCAAGTGCCAACACCGAGCCAAACGTCCGGCCCTACGATCTCTTCCGCTTTCCACAGACGAAACCATCCGGGCGTTAAAGATGTTGTTAATCTTCCTTGACTTAGATTCTTAGACTGCTAAATTATAGGTCAGGCGCTTAACAAGTGAAGATGCAAAAATGGCTGTTTATGCGGTGGCGCTGATTTGCCTACATCGCATCCAGCCGTTCTCTGACATTAAGAGATGAGGCCCTCGCTGAGGAGACTGTCTAAACAAATAAGAGGGCGCGTGAAAACAAACCAGCGTGTTGTGACTGGAGCTCGCGTGAAACGTCTCGTTTCCTCTGCCTGAAATCCGCCTGCCTCGCGACTACAAATCCCTGTCATGCCACTGGCGTCTTCCTTCTGAAAGGTTGACGGGGGTAGGTGTAGGGGGCAGATGTAGAGATGTAGAGTGTCAGGGGTGGATGGTGAGGGTTCTTACACAGAAGATTTTCCCTCAGCCGAACTGCACCAGAACATGACCTGAATTTATGATCTAGCTCTTGTGGGTTGGAAGAACAGGACAGATCCCGAAGCCACGACATGGAGCTTTTTGTGTGCGGGAAGTAAACCGTGACTTAAATCAACTGTAAACTGGACTAAATATGGACTAAATAATGAATTATCAATTATTAATTATTAATTAATAAATATAATTTATTATTATTATTATTATTATTATTATTATTATTATTATTATTATCACTGCTGCTCCCACCCCTATACCCACTACTATTATTATTATTAATAATAATTATTATATATTATTATAACTCCATTAGGACTCCATTTCTGTCCTACAATTTTAAAAGTAGGCTATCATCTGTCAGTGTCATTATTGGATCCTTGTTTTATTTTCATCTATATATTAACTATGAAAATAGAGCTTTTCCTACATGAGAATTTGCGCATGGAACACTGTTCTGAAATCACTCAACCAAAAAGTCCAACTACGCTTTAACAGGATATGCTTGAATACTCATTATATTGATGATCACACCTATTGCTCTTTCTGCTGTATAATATTATATTACAATCTTATTACTTTTGTAAATTGTATTGATGTCTATTTAATACTTAGTGCAGTTATATCTATAATCTCTTTTTTTCACCAAATAACACACAGAAAGTGAATGAATAATAATAATAATTACTATTACAACTCATGAAACTATGGATTTAACTTATCTCTGTACCTGTTTAAACTACCACATCCATACATTTACAGCCTGTGGTTTTGTTTTTAATTTTTTTCCCCCCTGTTCGTCTGACTGATCTCAGCTGATGTATAAGTCACTATGTCAAGATGTTGCTGTCAATCTATGCATTCCATTCCGCTCAATAAAAAAAGTATATTTTTAATAATTTTTATTTTATTACATCAAATATGTATATTATTCAGCAGTACTTCTTACAATTTTAAAGAAATAATAAATTATGACAAACCTTTTTTTATTATTTTCCTTCTAATAATTAAATTTTTATTCTTCATTATGATAGCTAGGTAATCATAACGGCAAAAAAATCGAATTGCGATTTTTCTGATAAAAACTGGGATTGCGGTTTAAAACGTGAAAAAAAAAATTGAGATTTGCTGTGCTTGTTTGTAGGGCTGCACAATTTGGACAAAATTTTGTTATTATATATCAGTATGGATTAAAAATGATAAATAAAATAAAATGAAATGAAATAAAATAAAATAAAATAAAATAAAATATTAATTGAATTAAAATTATTTAAAAATACTAAAATAATAATTTATAACAATTTAATTTTACATTTCAACTGTTAAATTACAATACTAATATTTATAGCTGTCTGAATTTCTTTATTTTCAAACAATAAACCATAGAATACATAAATTAAATATTCATCCTAGAATTGGAAATTATCCTAGAGAAATTTTGTTTTTTATGAATTGCATTTTTAATCATTTTACAATAAATTAACTGATCCTGATCAAAAAACAAAATCATAACATTAAATCATAACATTACTGCTAATGCTGTTGACTGAGCAGCGTTATTCTTTTAGAAAAGCACTCTAAAGCCATGGGATGTTGGAGATGAACGAGCGGTGTGCTAAATGCTTGACGGATGGGCCCTGCCTTGTCTCCAATTGACCGTGTGACATCAGCGATGTGAGGCTCGTGTCAGTAACGTGACGCTAATGGCAGCCTAAGCTACGGTTCCTGACTGAGCAATCTATTAGCGCCTAATCGCCACTGCCATATATCCTGAGCGATCCAGCTTTCCTATGCATCACAGTGTGTGTGTGTGTACAGGAACAAAATCAGCCATCCTGAAAAGCCATCTACAAGCATCTTTTTTTAAACCCCACCCTGGCTCCGGAATAGATTTTAATGTGATTTAATTCCATCTAAATGCGCCAGAACTATTGATTTCGATTAAAAAAAATGAAAACACGGCTATTAAAGAGAACGGCTACTCATGTGATCTCCGTTGTAAAAAACGGTTGACCAAGTTTTCATTCGCCAATTAAGAATAAAAACGTCTAGGCTATAACTCATTATATTATAGCCACTCAGAAATAAAATAACGTTAGAAGAGGAAGTGCCCCTTAACACCAGAACCATTTGACCATGCACAGTGGAGTCTAAAAATGTCCCTTTTTACTTAAACCACTCATTTATTTGTACTCGCTTGCAGTATTGAGATGATATAAACACAGTGTTCCTGACACAGGCCCTCAGGAAAGATGGATGACTGCACTTCCTCATATTATCTCGTAGCGCTCTGACATTTGTCAACAGAGGAAATGTAGCTATTTCCTCCAACAGGCCAAGATACATGTGTGTCATCATGTGGGCTTTTGAACTTCTTTATTGTTTGGATGGGATCCTTATCCTCCACTCATGAGCAGTTCTTCTCGATTAGAGACGTCCAGAGAGACTCGGGCACAGGAAGCTAATGAGCTAGTTAGGGCTGGGTGATTTTTCCGATTTTATGGATTAATTCAAATTTAATGTTTTGCCACACTTTTATTTTTTATAAATCAAGCAATCGCAATTTTGAATAGAAATATTACCAAACGGTAGAATTTAGAACACTTTGACAATATGCCAGTGATAACAGTAAAGAGAAAAGAATGATCCAACCGCGTGTCGGCGCACATGATTAACCGCTCACGTGTGACGCACTCAGTGAAGGACCATAAGTAGAATATATCACCAGGTGCTTTTCATACAGAATGTGCTTTTGTGTTGACAAAGATGCGACGCGGGCAGTGAAAGAGGAAAAAATGCAAGAAGAAGGGAGTTGAAGTTCTTTTAACTTGAGCGCCGCGTGTTTAGAATGCTGTTTCATGCATGAGACGCTGCAAGAGACTTGAGCGCAACAGTCAAACGCGTCCATGCTTACCTAGAAAAAACAATGGAAAAGCAGCACAATCAAATAAAAAACCTGTAAAGAACTACTACTGTATCCCTGAGTCTGATATTTCATGTTTGAATCATGGTGACAGGATGAAAGCTGCTGTTCATTGTTTTTACAGAACATTTATAGTTAATAATAGTCTACTGATGCTATACATTCTGTCATTTTGAATTTGAATTACCTTGACATTTGAGAATTTTTTAAAGCATTTTCCTTGTATTATTTATGAACACATACTCTGTATAAGACAAGTTTGTACAAGATGTAGTTGTAGTTCATGCATCTTTTCTGCCAAGATATTTAACAAGTCATTTGTTTAACATTTACATCATGTTGACAACCCCATGTGTGGTGTACTTGGAATATAATTTTCTTTAACTAGAGGGTTAATCAAGAAAAAGTTACTTGAATCATGTTGTAGTTACTTTTTCAAGTTGACTAGTTAAAAAACGTAAAAATCAAGAATCGCTCAAACATTCTAAAAAAATCGAGATTTTATTTTTTTGGCATATCGCCCAACCCTAGACCTAGTCTAAGATGTCGAATTATGGACTACCGTCTTTGCGACACACAGGATCCCAACGCAATAAGTACGACTGGATGAGAGGCCAAAAGCTCCGGGTTTAACCTTCCGAAGGGGCACTCGATAAATTCCGACTAAACAATTCCTCCCGTGTCCGCTAATCAATACGGACCGCAACACACTTTCCAGTACCACCATGGCACAGAGCGAGTGTTTTGTTTTATTGCTGTTTATTTTTCACTTTCATTGCGTTTTCCATCTCTCCTTCCCTTAAGGAGAAACAGGAGGAGGTGGCACACCCCAGGCGGTGAGCAATTATTGAAATGGGACCCAGGTGGCCTGCCATCGGTCTTGCCACTTGAGCAAGGCGGCAATGCCTTGACGGCTAATCGATTAGCGCTCTCATGAAAGTAGCATTGTTACCCTTGACCCCCGGATAAGCTTCCTGCCTGACAGCTGACATGGGGAGTGCTTTACTTGACTGAATTAGAAATCTGCAGCGTTTCTCTTTTTTGATTTCTCTGCGTTTCTTATTCCGCCCCGAGGAGGTGGAGGGGTGGACATGTCTTTTTTTTCCAAGTATGAATGTGAGGCGAAAAGAGCACGACTTCCTTTAGCACTTAATCTCAATCAATGAAGAGTATTTGATGTTGAAGCTGTGCAAGGTGTTTCGAGATAGACGTCCCAAGAGGCGTCGCCGTCCCCTGGGCTAATGTGCTTTGTTTTGATCTTAAACTCTTGTTTTTCTCTGAAGTCAACAAAGAAATGGCACCACAGCAAGTCTAAACAATGTCATTATGCAACAGAAATAACAGACAATAACAACAACGATAACTTGGACAAACAAAGCCAAGTCTTAAAAATTGGTTTAAGGGACGTATAATCTTTAATCTTCCACGTCAATTTGCATAAGCTTCTTTGTGGCTTTATCAAGCATCTGTGCAAAAAATTCCTGAATATGAATGGGATGTTACACTACAGCTACTGTCAGGGTCAGAAAAAACAACTGAGAAGGGATGTATGAATGAAAACAGCACTGACACAACACACTTCACATATAATAGTCATTACTCAGAAACACAGCTCACACTAGAGACTGAAAAGTCATGCTTAGATGAAGAAATTATGAACATCCTATATATTATTACATTAAAATAAGATAAATTTAGTTTAGATGCCAACACTTTTGTTTAGGGACAAATTCTCACTATTAACTAGATGCTTATTAGCATGCCTATTATTAACATACTGGCTGTTTATTAGTACTTAGCACATATTCTGCATGACTCTATTCTACATCCCTAATCCTACCCAATACCTAAACTTAACAACTACCTTACTAACTATTAATAAGCAGCAAATTAGGAGTTTAGGCAAAAGTCATATAGATAATGGTTTGTTAATGGTGAAAATTGGATCTTAAAATAAAGTGCGACCGTTTAGACACAGGGACCGCTGTTTATCTATTTTTAGGCAATGTATAATAATATATCAGTATTAATAGTATATTTTGATAATATTTAATAATATAAAAATAATAATCAATATATATTTATATTTTATAAATATATTTAAATATATATGCTATATAAATATATAATATATAAATAAGAATGCATTTATATATACTTATTTATACATTAAAATAAGTTAACTTTAGTTGAGACACAGGGACTGTAGTTGATCTATTTTTAGGCAAACTAAAATAATATATTAATATTAACGGCATATTTTGATCATATTTAACAATAAAAATATAATGAAATAATTATTCGATATTTTACATTTTATAAATATATAATATATTTATAATATTTATAAATATATAATTTTTGCAAAAAATGAATCTAATTAAACATCATTTTTGCTACTAAACCTTATGGTCTAATAAAGAGCACATTAAAATCAACACAAAATCCACAGTGTTCATTAACTTCATATGACCAATCACATCGCAAATATATTGTGAATATTTGATATACGGCCCAGCCTGGTTGCACGCCCTCCGTCTTGGTGGCTCAAGTGCACTCATGATTTACGCCCATCGTCTCAGGGCATGTTAGTTGTTGTACAGTCATCTTGTGTGTTGCCGGGGACAACCAAGATGATGAATAAGGCCATCGATCAGGGCAGCTGGCGCGGAGGGAGCAGAGGCCCGCAGAGGGGACAACAATGCTGTGCTCAGCGGGACACTGGTCTACTCCTCCTGGAGCGCTTTGTAGGGGAAGTCGTCTGTCGAACACCCTCCAAGCCTGATCGCCGGACAGACCTGTCGAGCAGGAAAAGCCCCCTGATCCACTCAAAAGCTCCGCCAGACACATGACATCATCTCCTATCAAGGACAGGCTAAGGGACCCTGATGAAGACGCTGAAATGAGATGCTAACGGCGTTCTCGCTTCATCCCCGTCTCAGATTTGTTTACAGACACTGACAGTCAGACGGTGGTGCGGTGGCGAGGGTGTGGGGTGAATGCATTAAAGTTGGCCCGAACAGCAGGAGTGGCAGCTGTGGCGGACTCCAGGCATTCTTCCTTTCATTGTGACTCAGTTGTAGGAGGGAAGTGCCCGAGGACATGAAGCTGTGCGGCTCGCATGGCACCGAAAGAGGAGGGCACCTTGTGTTCGCACCCTGCCAATACGAACTCCTGAAATATATCCCGAGTTTTTCAGTTTGGAGTGGTTGCGGCTTCCCCGGACAGGCATTTGAAAAACAAAGGCACATAAAGACCAGAGGAAAATGAAAGAGTGCTCATCCCTGTGTTGAAAGAGAGAGTTCAGATTGACTTGCCACCAGTCTGCTCTCGTTTTAGGGCACTGTCACCACAGGGCCTGGCGTGTAATTGGTGGGAAAAGGTTTTATAAAATAAAAACATGGTGGCGGTCAATAAGCCGTGAGACTGCTGTAGAAAGTGCATGCGAGGATGTGAGGTCCTAATTCCTTGTGGCATGTTCACCTCACAGATGAAAAGTCTTCCTCTTGACTTCAGTAAAGTGTTGTCTTTCCAAGAAAGATAATATTTAGTGAGTCTTTGGAATTTGATTTCGTTGCAAAAAGTGTAATCATTTTAAATGTAATCATTTATCACTGGATAAGGTTATTTTGCTTGGTTCTTCAGTGAAAATTAAAATGTCATTTCATTGTGGTGAAAGATCATTACAACCAGGGATGTATCTGATATATCTGTACCATATCGGTTATCGGCTGATATGATTTTAGGACTTATGAGAATTGGTTGATAATTGATATTTATGAGTGACTATGAATGATCATTTCACCTATTTTTACAATTAGATCACCTTGTCTGTCATCTAAAGCTCACTGAAAGTTCATTTTCCAAACATTAATAATTTAACAATGCAATCTTTAGCAAATCTGAATATGCATTTTTCATAACATTATAATGTGATGCCTAAATTCACTTGCAGCACTAAAAATTACTTTTTTAGCGTTTCATTTTTAACTTACAAATTAGCATAAATCGTATACATTTTATTACCTGCATTATTTTATTTTATTTTATTTTATTTTATTTCTTTTACATAGTATAAATGAATCTATTTATGTATCAGTTACCAGCCATAAATAGCTATCAGGTTATCAGTATCAGCTAGAATTTTAACATGGGTGCATTTCTAATTACTTTTATTTTTATTTATTTATTTATTTTTATTTATTTATTTTTAACATGCATCAATGAATCATATGCAATAGAACATTTGGGAAACAACCCAAGCAGGATCCAAACTCTGGTCACCAGCATGCAAGCACCACTGTTCAACACCTCAGAGGATACACCACCAACCAAGACCATTCATCAAGAAAACAAA
Organism: Tor tambroides; assembly: GCA_021397915.2. NCBI lineage: Eukaryota > Metazoa > Chordata > Actinopteri > Cypriniformes > Cyprinidae > Tor > Tor tambroides. The sequence continues at coordinate 27,804 of JAFVLL020001997.1, forward strand.
CTCACAAAATGCACGTTATTTCTGACTGCTTTCAAAATGCAAGTGAGTGACAAATTAATCTGACACGATTTAAAATGTTAAAATGACTGAAAAAATTTTTTCTAAAACCCTCACAAAGCCACCACACACTTAGAAGATCCTTCGCTGCTTGGTCTGTGTCAAGAGGTTGTCTGAGAGAGGCAGAGATCAACAGAGTGAGATGAGAAATCTTCCACAGAGATAACTGCGGTGTCGGCTGCCTGTTAATTACCCAGCGGTAAAGCGGTCCAGACAGGCTGACACACGGAGTCCCCCACCCTGAACCAGTGGCTCATTCTAGAGCTCCAGGCTGGCTCGCTCCTGCCCACCCTTACACACTATAAAGAGCTTTCTACACCCAGTGAGGCCATCAAGAGGACCAAGAAATTATATTATAGGCTGTGGAGAGCTTGATAAAACAATATTACGCCTGGGTTATGCTTTTTAAGTAAGCTTTGTTACAATGTAGTTCAAGCTGCGAAGAATCCAAATAATGCGAAGCAACAGCAAAACAAGTGGATGTGACAGCTCAATAGACGCTTGTATAGTTAATATGAAACACTATTCATGAGCTGTTTTATTTCTGTTTCTTCAACTTTGGTCAAGAGATTGATTTTTATTAAAACTCACAGATGTTAACTTATCCTTTTTGTTATATGAGGACCATATTAAAACTATTATTTATTTATTTATTTATTTATTAAATTTTTGTTACTTTTCAAATGCCTATTTGTTGTGATTTTATTTTTTTATGCTTGTCAATTTTGAATTAATACATGTTAAAACTGTATGATAATCTTAACAAAGGCCAAAACCACCTCAATATTTAAATGTCAGAAAAATGATTTGCATCCATTTTTAAATATTACAATTGTCCCAAAGTTGTAGCATCATTTCAACCATTTGCATCATATCCAATCAATTTCATAAAATTACACAAAAATTAGAAAATTAACTAGATCCATAAAAATCTATTAAATTGTCATTTCAGAAATGTTAAATGTCATTTCCACCCTGTCATTTCCATCACAGAATGTTATTGACCACAATACATAATTTGATGTGGTGGAAATGATACTATAGTGGAAATGATTATGACTTTGTAAAAATTAAAAAAAAAAAAAAAAAAAAAAAAAGTGACAGAAATTCTCCTGTGATATATGTTCATGCAGAATAAACTAGTTAAAATGTGAAAAGTATGTTTCAAAAGTATTTTCTAAATGTCCTTGTGGCCAAAGTTAAAGAAACACCCATATACACTAAAAAAGGTGTAAAATTTACTTTCAAATAATTTTCACTGAGAAACTGCTAGTAAATGTCACAAATAATTACAAAGAAATAGCAAGTATCACATGAAAATTAGCAATTTTAAAGTATAGAATGAATGAAATAGAATTTTCTTGTGAAAGTATCATCTTTACGTACATATTTACGTGTAAATCATTTTTCGCACTGTATATAGCTTTAAAATATATATTATTTATGATGCACCATGTACTGTTTGGAAATTTGTCCTTGACTCAGTATAAGTTGGATAACATTGTATTCTGCGAGAAAAAGAGGGCATGTTTTATCATGCAACATCACTTTGCCGGCGTGAGCTCTCTTTCCTGGCAACCCTTGCCACTCGTTTCCTCCAGCAGGTAGTGGCGTAAAAACACACCGAGACACACATACACTCTGGTTTAGGGTTGGCGGCGCCCCGGTCTTCCAGCACCCCACCGCCTGTCTTTCATGGGCCGACCGTGTGGACGCAGCCATCCGTTAAATCTGACAAGGTTTGCGTTTTTATTCAGACCCTGCTATTAATAATGGAAGGATGCATGACTGCCACGTCCAGAGCCTCCCCCACTTTTAGATTCTCTCAGCGCAGCCCAGAGTGCTGACTCGCTAGCCAACATCTACACCTTGTTTACATTCTCAGCGTGACCCGTTCACTTGAACTCACCTGCAACCTGTATTAATGACTGTTATGTGTCTGAAGTTTCCCCACTGACTGAGACGTTGAACTCTGGAGGCTGGAAACTTTTCGGGGAGGAATTTACCAGGGGCTGGGGTCTAGTTCTGCAAGTGACGAAGAATCCGCAAACGGCCTGTCAATCATCGCTCCCCACTGTCCCCAGAGGGTTTTCCTCTACAGCGACCCCCTCCTCCTTCAAAAAAGCTAAATCCAGGAAGAAGGCGAGTAAAAAGAATTTCAGGGCTATATTGGACCTACTAGCTGGAGGCGCTGGCACTGAAGCTCCTTACATAAATACACATTCCCAGACACCTCCAGGGTGGAGAATAATAAGGCCACCTCCATGTCACCTTCCTCTTAACATAACTGCAAAAAAGCACAGGTATCTGCAAGAGGACACCAACCGGTGGAGATGAATATGCAAGGGGCTTCCGTCTGCTCTTTCATGACTTTATCGTTTATCTGCAGAAAACGGCTCCTGTGCACAAAGAAAACACTCGAGACTGACAGCCACTGTGGCATCCTCCATCATGCCCTGCCTGGATGGTGACAGTCAACCCATTCCCCAAGGTCCAGCTGTCCCCAGACCCCCGCTGTCACTGCGAGACCAGACCGGTACCAAAAGACCAGTCGTCGACCCCGAGACTACCAGAGCAAGCAAGTGGATCATACCCCTTTGGAGCCTTCCATCAAAGTCTGCAAAGTTAAAATCTCAAGTGTCACTTCCCTCTAAAGTGACGGAGAAGCAGGCAGTATGGAAATTAATGGCACATTGATGGAGAGCTGTCTTTATAGCGGCCTTTTGAAGTCCTGACGGCGCGGAGAACTCTCTGAGCGACGCTTCAAAAGCATGATTTCAAAACATCCCTCCTCGCGGTGGCAAAATACGGCAGCGATGTGTACACAGAGTTCTCCTAAATTACGTTAGAAAAAAAAACACAGCGAGGAATGTTTACCACTTACCAGCCTAATGAAATTACACGTGCACAGGCTCACACACACGCAGCCTCGCGATGGGAAATTATACGTGGCCATTACGCCGGGAGGGGCGAGGGACGTGACTGAATCTGTCTATTGAGCAAAAGGGTAGTTGGGTTTCCTGGCCAACAGCGTCCATTTCATTTTAATGGTATTGCTAACGCAAACTCACCGGGTCGGGCGCTGGGTGGGTATGTGGGGGTGATTTGGGAGCCGTGGGGGGGATGGGTACACAGCGGCCCATTCATGGATACGTGGACTCTCGGGTCAGGTAAAGGGAGGGGTGTTCTGGCAGTGGTATTAATGACCATTAAGTGAGAGGAGCTCTTTGCGTTGGCACCCAAATCCGAACCACAGTTCCATCAGCCAGTAGATGCAGTAGATGTCCTCTACTTGTGCTCACAAAAACCTACTGTGACCATATCAAGTGGTAATACCATGGTACTTTGGCATGATGGTATTTGGAACAATTACAAGTACGCTACTGTTCAAAAGTTTGGGGCCAGTGAGACTTTTTTTTGTTTTGTTTTTGAAAGAAGTCTCTTATGCTCACCAATGTGGGATTTATTTGATTAAAAATACAGTAAAAAATAAAATAAAATAATTAATATAAAATATTATTAAAACTAAAAAACGTATAACTTTTTTCTATTGTAATATGTCATATATTCCTGTGATGTGCAGCTGTATTTTCAGCATCATTTCTCCAGTCTTTGGTGTCACATGATCCTTCAGAAATTATTGTAATATGCTGATTTGTGCTCAAGAAACATTTATTATTATCAATGTTAAAAACATTTGGGCTGCTTATTTTGTATTTATTTTTTTATGTGATACAGAGAATTCTTTGATTAATAGAGAGTTCAAAAAATATTTTGTAATATTCTCAATGTCTTCACTGTCACCTTTGATCAATTTAATGCATCCTTGCAGAATAAATGTATTAATTTATTTTAAAAAATCTTACTACAAGACAAATAAAATGATAAATCTTTAGTTTAAAGCACATATGGCAAGTTCGATGTATTCTTTATATTCATGCTGATTTTATAAAGTTTTCAAAAACTTTGATACCAATCAATTTAATGATTGTTAAAAATTGAATGTGTTGTATCCATCAAAGAAAATTGACATATTATATACATTATTATTTTTAAAGAGTTTTGAAATATTTTTTTTTTACAGTGTGAAAAGTAGTTTTACAAATATCATTAAATTATTAATTCATAAATGGCAATACTTTCTGGGGGAGTCACACCACATGACATTGTACAACCTGAATCAAAAATTCAATAGCTGCTACAATAAAATAAACAATGTTTTATAACATAATATATAACATAAATAGCATGTTGCTTGTTTTGAATGGTCAGGTTACTGGATGCAAAATGGTTAGAAAGATTTAACGGTAACACTTTAGTATAGGGACCAATTCTCACTATTCTCACTCGTTAGCATACCTATTATTAACATATTGGCTGTTTATTAGTACTTATAAAGCACATATTCTGCATGACCATATTCTAAATCCCTAATCCTCCCCTATACCTAAACTTAACAACTACCTCACTAACTATTAATAAGCAGTAAATCAGGAGTTTAGTGAGGCAAAATCATAGTTATTGGTTTGTTAATGGCGAGAATTGGAGCTTAAAATAAAGAGTCACTGATTTAACTGATGTCACTATCCAGCCAAACCTTGACCCCCTGATATTTATACCACATGATACTCAAAGGTATTTCACGCTATAAAAACATGATATGCCACATATGTCCAAAAACAAACAAACAAAAAACAAAATCAATAAAATAAGTTTTGTAGACAAAGACAAAGTTAAACCTGACATTTCACACATACCGCTCTTTCCACCCTGCCTGTTCTAGTGGGCTGATTGCCCAGTGCATAGTGGGGGGCTGGTTACGCATAGGGACACAGGGACACATCTGTGTGCAACATATCCTGGGGCAAGGCCATTTCTCCCTAACGCTACTTCAATTTCAGTCCTTATAGCTCCAAGAGGTTGGCTCAGGAGTAGTGTGTGTGCGTGCCGCCCCTTTAAACACCGCCTCAGGGCACTTGGTTAGGCCCACCGCAGAGAAACACTATAGGTGCAAATGTAAAGGTAGTGGGTTTGGTTTGTCAGTTTTTGTGGCAGTTAATTCACAAACAAGCCATTCAAAACTGCTTTAGTTGGCATGCTGTAATTTGTATTGTCAAGGAACAGAACAGATTACAAGTTTGTCATATTATAGTTGAATTTCTAAAAATGAGAGAGAAAAAAATTCTATTGTGTGAGAATTACGCTCGGGTGGAAGCTGGGGGCCTATCGCGAATTAGCATCAAATGTAAATGTTGAGCTTTCTAATGATGGAAGGTGCAAAAAGGGATTCAAAATAGGATAAATGAATAAAACATCTTCAGTTCTTCCTCTCTCTCTTTCTCAATTTTTTTTTTTTCTCCCTCTCTCTGACACAAAGTCAATGGCATGAATAATTCACTACTCTCTCTCTCAGAGCCACGGGTGACCTTTCCCCACAGGAAGTGGAATCGAAACACAACAATGGGCCCCAAGCACAGGGGGATCCCAGCTAAGGGGACACTCAAAACACAGCGGGGATACAGAGAGCTTGCGGATCCCATACATTATACATTAATAAATTATTCAGTTACAGTCCCTAAAATTGACATTGAATAAATACAGCCACCCACATGCTAGAGGGGGAAGACCAGCAGAGAGGCTACAGTCCAGATTGGCCCCAACATCAAACTAAGCAGAAGCCTAAATTACTGCTCTGAATCATGGGGTAGTGTTTTTAGTCTGTATAGAATAATTTAATAATAAGTAGATTATAGATTTAGTAGTATAGTTCTGCAATGCAAAACACATAAGGGTGCCAAGTAAATGTATTAAATTGAAATTTCAAATAATTTGTATAATATCAAATATATAATATTTATTATATTTTAAATAAAAATAATTACATAATTCTCTAATAAACTAATACCTTTTAACCAATATACATAATTTATTTATTAAAAAGTATAATACTGTTTTTTATATGTATTATAATGCGGTCAGACGTCATGTTCTGAATAGCATACTACCATACTACTCATACTGTAATTTCTGCAGTATACAGTATATATACTATGCACGGAATGCATACTTCATGCATAGAATATCTGTATAACCTCTTAGGTTTGGTAAAAACAAAAGAGCAGTATGAAAACACAGAACACTGTAGGAAGTATTGTCTCCCACAATGCAATGAAAAAGATCTAACCTTCTATTTTCCAGTGTTACAGATGAACTGGAGGTGATATCATTTAACTGAACTGCCAATATTCAAGACATTTTTATATAAAAATTGTATTAAAATGCAAAATAGTATAAATGCAATATGATAATTGTATGTAACATTATAGGTCATGTGACAACAATGTAGCATACTTTTATTTGAATCATTCATTGTTGCATGCATAATGCATAATTTCATAAGCTATTTTTAACATAGAATTATGTATGCAATACACACTTTTATTTTAGTAAATAAAAATGAAAACGTAAATGGAATGTAAATGATTGTAAGAGGAATAACTGCCACCTACAGAGAAAGAAATCTAATTAAAATATCATTATATTGGAAAAACATGTTGACAACAAGCTGCATTTCTCTCACACTTTTTTTCTTTTGCACCTGCAAACGATCGAGCAACAGAAAGAAGGAAGTGACATCAATGCCTTAGGAGTGGTCCATCCTGTCTGCCATTCTGAGCTCAGGTCAAAATTTCATTTAGCAGGAAGCCCTGATCATCAGAGCTGCGATGTTCACACACACAAACACACACACACACACAGAACACCTTACCACGGTAAACAATGATTCCCAGTGCAACATGAGCTCAATCTGGAATAAAACAAATCACTGAAAATGAATTTCAAACATCAGTCTCTCATGGAAAAACTGAGATTTGCTATCAGTCGCAGATTTTCAGATAAGAACTTGAGGCATTTTCTGATCTCATTCATGCTGCTTTAAAAAATATATCATTGCAAAATTCTAGAAGTACAGCACACTTCAACTCAGTTATAAGATACAACATGAAACGAAGCCAATGTAATGAACCACCTAAAATCTGTTCCTCAAACTTAGATGCTAATAGGAAAGCTAAAGAGGCTGACTGATTGACAGCTGAATTCAGACGGCTTGATTGACAGGTCTCTCACACACTCAATCCTCTTACTGAATTACTGCTACTTTTACCTTTTGCGCAACAGAAGGAAGTGACATCTCACCAGCAAATCTCAGAAGATTTGTTAAAAGAACCAAATAAAACAGAATCGAACAGCAAGAAGGGAGAAAAGACAGAGAAGGAAAGAAAGTGAGCTGATGTTTTAGTGAAAAGTAAATTGAGACAGAGAGAGAAGGACACACTCACACGCAGACAAATGCGCACGCCGCTTTAGGGGTCAACCAGGCGCATGATAGGATTTTCGGCGGTGAACTAGAAGTCGTTAACCGTATATTAACTTGGAGAGGTAGAGGGCGACACTGTTATTATCGTCTTTCCTGGCTGGGATTAAGTGGGCCACACGCAGCCTGTCACAAAGAGCTGGCACTGAGAAAGCACGAGGAACCTCATGGCGCTACACTGACAACCAGATGCATTCGAACAAGCCACGAATTCTCTTTCACTCCTTTCTGATTTCTGCCACTCTTTCTCACACTAGCCACTAAAAGCCTTTTTTTGTATTTCTTCTTTCTTCAATAGGCCAATCTGGACTGGATTAATTTAACAATGGTCGCCTCAGTCTAATTTGAGACAATCGTGTGCTGGGCAATAGATACCACTAATTAAACCGTTAATGTCACAGTAGTATCCCGCTGGTGTGGTCCGAACTGAACTCTCAGACGATTGCTCCATAAAGTATTTGGGAACTAAAGGGGCACTTGAATGAATGTCTTGCGTTAGAACACATCTGTAAACAAATGATGTTTTTCACAGAACTAATATTCATTCACCATTCATTTTTTGCAATGATTTTAGCTGGAGTCAGGGGGATTTTAGTGAAGGTTTGAAATGAGTACGAAGTTCACACAGGTGTCCCAGCAGAGTAACCAAAGGCATAGTTCAGCACATTAATTATGAACATTAAAATGTTTGATAACCAGTCAGGGGGAGTGTTTAAATATAATTCATTACTTTAGAACCATACAAATGAGATCATATGAATTAGACACCAAATTGCTAAAACATAAAATAGTTACGGATTGCCATGAGGCTGTATTGGACAAGAATGATAAATAAAGGCGCAATTAACAGATATAGTCGCAATTTTCAGAAAGAATGCCAAATTTATGAGAAATAAAGTTATAATTGTGAGAAATAAAAGTGCAATAGCAATTACAAGCCACAGTGAGATATAAAGTCAGCTTATATTTATATATATAAAATTGCAACTATAACAGTCAAAACTGTGAGATGTAAAATTTCAGTGATAAGAAATAAAGTTGTTTGGGATATAAGTTGCAATTACAAAAAAAAGTCAACAATAACTTTGTATTTTTTTAATATTTTATTTTATTTTATTTTATTATTTAACTCTAAGGCAAAAACAGGCTTCTGTTATGTGGTAGTGATGCCAAAATTACACACTTCACCTTTAACAAGCTTCATTTTGTGAAATGTTTTGCCTGAAAAGTGCTTTGGCTATCTTTCTTTGAAATAAATGTCACATGGTTTGATATTTTATCAACACTGAACCATTCCTAAATGTGTCCAAATATGCAAAAATCAGACCTAAAATGTAAATATTGTATGTATGTATATATATATATATATATATATGTATACACAACTTGCTATAAGGGATATAAGTCACAATTACCAAAAAAAGTCAAAATGAACTTTTTATTTCTATTTTTTTTTAACTCTAAGGCAAAAACTGGTAAAAAAAAATTGCACTTGGATCATATTTCTTACAAAAACACTCACGATCATGCACAGCAAGCTAATGCGATTTGAGATCTATTTTGCCTGCACGGCGTGAACTTTTAGCTTAGAGCTGCACTTTTTCAGCAGGCCATTAAATGTAAAATTCAAGGGCATGGTGACCCATTTCCTTCCATCAGCTCTGCGAATGTTGTTTTGGTTAGAGAACAGAGATCCAGATGTTGAGCTCTGGGCGCTGAGAGTCAGGCCAGCCAAGAGGGGCTGAGAACCGAGTCTTGGGGGTACAGGAAGTCCCACGGTATCCACGGGAACTTTTGCATTCCATTCTTCGCCGGCCCCTCTGACAGCTTCTGACATCCCTCAGCGTGGGCTCACCGCATCACCACAAGAGCCCTCGCGATCCCAGAGTGGATAGAGAATGACTTCCTCTGAGATGGGAAGATGAAACATCCTAAAAGCCGACGGCAGAGCGTTCAAGTAACTTCTAGTGGTGCGTTAGAGAAAACACACACCCGTTCTTGCACCCCTCCTGTGCCAGAGGATCTAACATCACGGATATAATAGGCGGCTGGTAAGTAGAGATGTTTGAAACGGGCCGACAGGAAAGGATTTCGATTGACATGCTACCGTCCGTCGCGTAAAGCGAGTACACAACTCCCTTTGAATACAAATAAAAACTTTCTCCTGACGCTAATTTTAGGGACACGGCTACTTATTCGAGGCTTTTTTGGCACCCTGCACATAAACAGAAGTGAGATGGGAGGGTCTGGAATAAAATGAGACATGAACAATAGACGTCCAGGGCTGCAGGGGTTGGAGTAGAGGAAGGTGGGGGTGGAGAGAGGAAGAAAGGAGAAAGTGAGGAGGCGTCTATTAGATGTCAGTGTGCTTTGTGTCCATGTCAATGAGACGGGATTAAAGTATTGGAAATAATCTTACAGAGCCGATGAAAGGTCAGTCCGGGAGAGGGAGAGGCCGAGAGGAACATATGGCCCAGCTGAGGAGTCGCTAATGTTATACAGCACGTTAGAGACGCTAACACACACACACATGAATGCGAGAGGGAGCGGTTCAAATAAAACAAATAAAGAGATCCAGATAAATACGTATGAAAGGAATCGTTTTACATGTGGCGTAAATCGAAGCGCCCAGTGGAGTTCATTATGAATTCTGCGAGCGGTTATGATTTGTGGTATTCCCCTGCCTGTGCGAATAAATCGAAAGGACTAACAATAACCTGCAGTCGGACGATTCGGTCAAATATATTCGTCGATAAATGGCGAGGGTGGATATTGTTTGTTTACAGATGTTGTTTACAATCCAAATCTTAGTAAATATGAAATTAGTTGTTTTAACAGCATAATAAGGGTTCATTAGTGTTTTTAACACAGATTTGGATTAGCTGTGTTCTTTGTGTATCTAATTAGAGCATCACTCTCAATGCAAAACCAGCAGAATTAGCCATAGCCAGACTAATTACTGGTGTGAAATCAAATCGGCTCGTTGAAAGAAGTGCGCGCTAATGAGCCCTTATTAACCAAGCTAAATAACTCAGAGGGAAAAGGCGGAACTCAGATTTATTTTTCTTTAGGTTACGCGTTTAGGAGAAATAATAAGTCATAATCGAGACGCTGTCATTGAGCTTGTGAGAAAACGTGTAGCTGCCAAGAATACATACCAAAATTAGGTTGTTTTCTTTTTTTCACCTTTTTATTTATTTTTTTGTTCTTTCCTGCATGACCCATTTCTCTGGGCTGCAGAAACATGCGACGAGAGATCAGGAGTGACACAATCAGATCAGATCACAACATCCAAACACTTTCACCTTTATGAAAAAGAAAAAAAGTGATTTTATATGCAAAGAAATATATGTGGGAGGATTATTAAGTAGGACAGAGGGAAAAATTGCAGCACAAATGCATTACAATTCTGCATCAGTCCAGAAAAAATCATAATCAGAATTTTAAATAAATTGTACAAGAACAAACAATACAGATATATATATATATATATATATAAATGATAGCACAGAGGTTGGATATAAGCCATGTCAAGGCACAGTTACACACTTTCTAATGCAGAACAGAGGTGTTATTATGGAAGCCCTTTTCTGCCACTGACTTTTTATCTCACAGTTCTGACTTTTCCTCACAATTGCTTGATACAAACATGCAATTCTAACTTTTTTCTCAGAATTGTGGGATATAAACTTGTCTTTTTTCTCCTCAGAACTAGAATTTATAACTCGCAATTGCGCATTTATATCTCACAATTGTGACTTTTTTCCTCAGAATTGTGAGATATAAACTCACAACTGTGAGAAAAAAAGTCAGAATTGTGAGATACATACTGGCAATTGTGAAAAAAGTCAGAATTGTGAGTTTATATGTTGCAATTCTGACTTTATTTCTCGCAATCACGAGTTTATATCCTGCAATTCTGACTTTATATCTCGCAATTCTGACTTTTTTTCCTCAGAATTGAGAAAAAAAAAGTCCGAATTGTGAGATGCAAACTCTCAATTGCGAGAAAAAGGTCAGAATTGTGAGATAAAAAGTCGCAATTACCTTTTTACATTTTTTATTCAGTGCTAGAAATGGGCTTCCATATGTTATAAATGCATTTACATAGAAAATACAATTACACGACAATACAAATAATATATATGCACAAAAACTGAATTGAGAACTATTATGATTCCCTAAAATAAAACTGAAAGATTTGATGCCTGAAGTTTCCGTTCTAGTGGATCTAGTAATTTTAGTTTTTGATGGCCTTGAAGTTACCAAGACCTTCTAGTGGGCCTTTTCACTGCACATGGGACCAATGCACATGAGATCCTCCAGCAGGTTCATCAGCCTGTGTTCATATCGAGCCTGTGTGCTCAGTGAGGTTTAAAGGCGCATGAGCGTGTATAAGGGAGCCACAGCTGGCTCCCAAGAGTTCTGACCCGTTCTGGTCAAGTGAAGCATAAACTGTGTCGGTTACCCACAAACACGTGAGCCAGGTATGAAGGGGGGGCGGTAGATCTGTTGTGTCTGAGCACGGTCGGCTGAGCAGCTCCAGTCACACCTGAGTCCATTCTGCAGGAACGGGTCAGTGGCTGAAACCGAACAGCCGCAACTGTCCAACTCCTTTCTGACTGCTGTCTAAAACTGAAGTAAACAAGCAGAGCAGAACCAGGAGAGCCAATAGTGGGAAACATTTTTTTTTTCCTTCTCAGTGGGGTTTAATTTTCACAAATGAGCCTGAACGGTCTTTTGACAAACGTCACAAATCAACCTGGTATGGTCATCTGCACACAATAACTCTTACACACCATTCCATGTGGCGTAAATCAAGTCATTTCCCCCTTCGGCAATAGATTCTCACTGAGATATGCCCTTGATTTGTGGCCTTTCCCAGTGTTACAGGCAGATTATGGAAAAAAGGCATCTTGGGAAGTTGGAAAGCTGCATATATTCCGGCAAGGGCCTTTTTAGCAAGACCAAATGAAACGTGATTCAGTGCTGATTTTCTTCAGCTCTTGATATGTTCACCTCATGTTCCTACATATTGTCTCAAAGGAACGTTTAGCAATTTTCACTGAGCGTAGCAGTTGCTGCAACAATGGGAAAAAGATTGTTTTGTTCAATCCATGAGAACCATGACCTGTCAAAATAAATGCCCTTAGACGTCGGCTAATAGCTTCCACATTACAAAACACATAACTGCACACAGCTAGCCTGAAGCTAACAACATTAACAGCAATGAAAACACTACCTCAAGGACTGTGAAATCTTTAGCGTCGCTAAGAATCCTATTAGCATTAATGCTAACATTATTACAAGTACAATTACATCATTCAAAAAGGATGCAGGGGTTTAATTTTGGATTTAAAGAGACGAATGTTAGGTGAAAGAAAGCGATGCCCCGAGGGATCGAGAGAGATGGCGAGAACAGGGTAGAGAGGATGAGGGGGGGCCAAGGGTCTCTGGCGTCTATTGTTTCACAGCCCATTATACATGTGGGTTTGATTAAGACAGAATAAAAAGACCAAGAACACTGTCTTTTTTTACTTCTTAAGGGGGAACTATAATCCAGAACCGGGCCAGATCTCAATTTGAAATACATACCATGTAGATATTATCTAAATTGCTTACATGTTTACTGTCAAACATGTTCTCAAGAGAAATTACTCACTAAACACTTTTAACACAAAGACTAGCCTTTGACTAAAGCCTTTAGGCCTGTAATTTACTCAAGCAAAGACAGCAATAAAAAGCACATTAATGTCAAGTGTTTGGCCTCAGCCAATCCTGATCCCACAACAAAAAGAACATAGCAGCAAAAGAAACAACATGACAGAGCATTTAACTAACAAGTGACTCAAATGTACACACACAACAGACCGTGATGGCCGTAAGACTCCAGCATGGCCTGAGAACTACTTCAAAAGCGACGTCAACCACAGCCTCAAACGGCATGATGATAATAATGAAAGTATCAGATGTTTTCAGGCACACAAACAGTGTCGGGAAGTGTTAATGAGGGAGAGTTTCCTACCTGTCGATGATGACCGGATCAGAGGGTGTCTCGTTGCGGTTCCCGCAACTCTTTTTGTCACAACAACGACTGGAAGAAAGAAAATATCAGTTTAAATCAAACGTTATATTTCTTAAGTACTTTTTTTGTCTGTTATTTTTGCAAGTCATATTTTTTGTGTCTTTGTATATGTATTTTGTCCATTAAATTTTATGCACAATTCTATTGTATAACTCTTTGACAAAGAAACATATTCAATGCTAGAACTTCAATGTAAATGCTTAGATATGCAAGCTCGACTAGATTTGATCCAACAGTCATTTAACTCAAAAGTCAGATAGTTAAAGGGGAGGGGTTTAAAAGAGGGCTTGGAGGCATCACTCAAAAAAGAAAGTCATTTCAGAGGCTTGAAATTTGATAGACGAAGGACCTTTTTTCTTCTGAATAATTTTAACCTATAAATAATAAGAGCAGCAACATGTATGAAGAAAGCAATTAGAGTCAATTTTTGATGTCTTGTTGACCTAAAATTTAAAGCGATAGTTCACCCAAAAATGAAAAATCTGTCATTAATTACTCACCCTCATGTCATTCCAAACCTGAAAGACCTTCTTCGTTCATCTTCAGAACACAAATTAAGATATTTTTGATGAGATCCGAGAGCTCTCTGACCCTTTATAGACAGCAAGGGAACTACCACGATAAGGGCATTGTTAAAATAGTCCACGTGACATCAGTGGTTCAACTGTAATTTTACAAAGCTACGAGAATACTTTTTGTGCACAAAGAAAACAAAAGTAACGACTTTATTCAAAGCATGCGCATGCTTTTCCTGCACGTAAACAACAACTAAGGCAGAACACGCATGCGCTGCCCCTTGTTTACGTTCTGAGGTGAGCACGCGTATGCGTCATAATACTCTCCAAAATGGCGCTATGGTGACGCGGAGAAGAATTGTTGAATAAAGTTGTTATTTTTGTTTTCTTTGCACACAAAAAGTATTCTTGTAGCTTCATAAAATTACGGTTGAACCGCTGATGTCACATGGACAATTTTAATGATGCCCTTACTACGTTTCTGTGCCTTGATCGTGGTCGTTCCCTTGCTGTCTACGGTGGGTCAGAGGGCTCTCGGATTTCATCAAAAATATCTTAATTTGTGTTCCAAAGATCAATGAAGGTCTTACGGGGTTGGAAAGACATGAGGGTGAGTAATTAATGACAGAATTTTCATTTTTGGGTGTAACTATACCTTTAACTTTTAGGTCAACAAGACATCAAAAATTGACTCGAATTGCTTTCTTCATACATGTTTCTGCTCTTATTGGGCAAGATTTATCAGTTAAAATTATTCAGAAGAAAAAATGTCCCTTACTAGGTCCCTTACTATGACAAAAGTTTCATTTTTGGGTGAACTAACCCCTTTAACTGTAACACTATCGCCCCCTTGAGTATTGGAGTTTGTTACCGCCACATTAACACATTAAGCACGTTCAATGGGACTGCTAGACCTTCACTGCATTTGCATAGGTGATGATGTTTTAGCAGAATGACGAGAGGAGAATTTAAGGTGTGCGAGGGGCTTCAGCGGCAGTTTGGAGACCACCGGCATCACATTTCTACCGCACAGATGGCAGTAGGACACTGAATAAGGGCTGGGGACAAAACTGTCACATGACACCCCTGGCATTGTCCTTCCCCCTTCAGTTTTTCTTCCTCCCACAACTCTCTCCGCTTCCACCCTCCCACCTCACGGTTTCTCTTGTTACCTCATTCCCAGCTCCCTATTTTCTCCAATGACACAGTTTTTAGACGTATCAATAGACTTTATCATTCACTCACGGACTACAAGCATTCAGATCATATCATGAGATCGTACCTTGCTTATTCATGAGGAACTGTGTGTATGTGATTTATATAATGCACTTCTTCAGGTATGCATGATGAATGTCTTTCTTTAGAAACTCATCATGAATAGAAGACTAAAATCTCTCCCTCTCTCTATCTACATCTACATCTCTATCTCTCTCGCCCCTCCTTCTGCAAGGCTTCCTCAACTAGGTCAGTGTCCTCCCAAAGGACTGGAACAAGGGATTGCAGTGCCTCTATGTGTGTGTGTGTGTGTGTGTGTGTGTGTGTGAATATATATGTGTGTGTGTGTATTTATACAGTGCAGGAAGAAGATTTGTAGGAGCCTAATGATCAAATCCGGCAGTACCCATGGGAGACACGCTTTAGCTCCTGATACACTGAACCTTGAGCATTCAAATTTATAGATAACCATTCAAAACGAGAAATTAAAGAGAAATACTGTTAACTACATTTTTCTTATGCAAAGCTCGCTGGCATGGTGCAAGAGTTTTGTGGGTGGTTGACAGTGCGTTGCTGTTGCAGTTTTTTGTGGTTAATGGGTCTGATGGGTCAATATTTATATTGGTCTCATATGGTTTTGAAAAATGTTTACACATTGCAAAAAATTGCTACATTTAATTATAACAAATTAACTAAACTTATCATTTTAAGTCAAGCACAAACACTTTAAGTTGAAACAACACATTATTACTTATTCAAATGTTGAATTTTAAGTTGTGATAACTAATCGCAGCAATTATTTTTTACAGCGCACCATTGTCAAAAAAGGTTTAAATGCAACAACCATAAAAATGCTGTGATATAACCATCAAGTAAAAATAATACCATATTTTCCTAAACCATTAATGCATGTTTGTGTACACAACTTTAAAAAATAATAATAATAAATATAAATAAATATAAATAATAAATATTATGTTTTTGATGATATTATGACTTTATTATGATATTATTTTTACCTTGAAAAATACTTAAAATATAGAAAATATATCATGGAGTATTCATTCATAAATATCATTGTTTTCAGGAGTTACACTACATGACATTTTACAACCTATTGTAACACTGCCTTGTGTTAAAAAAGTTCAAAATATGAACTTATATGACTTATTGACCCTAACAATCATAAGGGTCTTCAAGGGTCCTCACTGCATGTTGGTTGCACCATATGACTTTATTTTGGAGACAAATATTTCTTTAAATATTAATAAGCGGTGATGCATATCTGTATGCATATCTATGTGATGCATAAAAAAATGCCGTCACATCATTGACCCTAATATCCCATTGCTACAGTATGTGGTTGCTATCAAATTTAAGTTTTTAAGGCCAGTAGCACAAACAGTTTATGTATTTGAACAAACCCTTAACACTAAGCATGATAAATAATAAACACTTGCCTTAGCAAATAAAACTACAGTAATTATTACACGGCTATATTAGTTTATTGGGAGGTTGGGAAGGTTATAATCTTTTTCCTGATCCTCTTCAACATCGTCCCATAGGACACCCATAGGAAATCGCATCTTAGATCTTAACGCTTCCTTCCTGATGCGGCTTTTGAAGAAATGTCTAAATGGGCTCATGTAATTAGCAGGATGTAGTCGGCTCTGTCAACGTTGGAACGTGGCTACCATCACACGCCTCCAGCATATGTTTCCTTTTCATGATTCCTTTGATTCATGACATTGGATTTGTGTTATGACAACTTTAGTCTTTAGAAGAACAATTTTGGCCAGTTTCACGACAAACAACATCCTGAAACATATTCCCTGTTTTTTTTTCTCCCCCTAGTTTGTTAAAATGATAGGAATAAGCACTTTTGTCCCACACTTGCAAGCTGGCATGGCACCATATGGCTAATGGTGGTGCGTGGCAATTAGTGGAGCTGATTAATGGTGAACAGCCTAATTTTCTGCTTATAATTGCGGCAGCGTTTGAAGATACAAATACAGGCTATCGCACGCACACATACACGATTGCCTATCAATGCTGATTTGGCAGGTGGGGGGGGGGGGGGGGGTGAAGACAACATTGGTTTGCGTATACATTAGCTGTCAGTTCTAACAGTAAAAAAAAATCTTTTTTTTTATTGCGAAAGTGCCTATACAACATCTTTAAGTTGCGTGATGCGTTAGTGGTAAAACCTGGCATATATTTCATGGACGCCACGTGAGCCAGGGCACATTTGTTAGCGGAGCAGACTGAAATTTCAGATTGAGTAATGAGTTTCTGCTTGTCCTAATTAACCAGGCATCAGGGTGATATTCATGGGGGGGGGGGGGTTACAAGGGTGGGCGGCACTGTTAAAATACCACTAAAAATAGGCGCGAGTCGATCATCACAACCTACTTTTAAGCAAATTCATCTTTGGATGTTAATTAAACACATAGCATTTGATAGAAAAAGTCATCTTCTACTTGTTTTTTTTTTTCGCTCTGTTGTTCACTAGGGGTTTGTGAGTTTGACCTGGATAGAATTGAAACAGAATACAACACTAGAGTGTATGGGTTAGTGTCCTAACCACACAGTAGAATAACGTGACAAGCAACAGGACATTATGATGGTCACAGCGAAATCTCATTGGTTCAACATGCCTGAATATAAAATACCCCATGAAATCAAAATCTAAAGCTGCATCTGAAATTGCATAACTTTGTGAATGTTAGAAAAGAATGTTCTGTATATCATGAACATATATAGTATGAATGAAATCCAGATGTACTACATACGCCATGTTGTCACTGTCATGTGACTTACAGCGTCAGTTGCGTTCTCTTCACTGTCATTCGCAACTCCTCTCCTGCGGCCTCATGGGATAGGAAAGCGTTCATCAGATGCTTACTTCAAAATCTCAGCGGAAATTTCCAGGTACTTTTTGCCAACTGTTTTATGAGTACTGTGAATTTAGAAATACTCTTTTCATATACAGTTTTTAGCATACTGTATAGTAGGGAAGTAGGTATATTCAAAACGCAGAGCGAGTTTTTGCGGCAGTCCATGTTTATTAGCTTTGAGGCTTGCTATATGCTAGTGTACTACCAAATGTCAACTTAAGAGTTGCGTTCAAACATTTACAGTCCTGGACCAAAAATACGAATGACTTAATATTAATGATCTTATGCGAGATTATATCATTTATGTCCAATAAAATGCTCTCTAGAATGAGAATGTCCCTGTCCGCTAATACCACCTTCCTGACTAGCGTTAGCACACAGCAAATTATGGTTTTCTGGTGTCATGAACAATTCATTCTGCCCACTGAGTTGAATCTGCCTAGGACCCCTGAGGGTAGTAGTTTGTAATGCCTAATCAAAAAATAATGTGTGTAAAATCAGCTAATATTCTAATATGCTTTTAGTTTGCAAAACATAAGTTAAGTAAAACAGGGGAAGAATGAGAAATGTTTCATTTAACAATGTATATATTTGCTGTTATACTAATATGTAAAATAGAATTTAAAACACATTACTGGTCACAATAACAATGCTCAGATGACATAGGGCATGATGCAATTTCTGTAAGATTTTTAATAAGGCACTGAATAAAGTACCAATTAAAAGCTCTTTCAGCCAGTGGAATGGACTGAATTGTTATTAAAAAAAAGTGTTTGTCATACAGTTTGATGGGTTTTTAAATATCAAATATGTTCTTATTTGCTGTGATTGTGCCATGTCACACAGGATTTTCAGCAGGGCATACAAATTACTTGGAAACTTGTCTCACCTGCACATGATTTCATGAGTCAGGAGCACACGGCACATCTCTGGATTCTTGTCCTGACCTTCATATATGATGGCCTTTGAACAGAGAAGAAAAAAAATCAGTGTTTGGACTTTATTTAACACTAGAATGAATATTTTGAGCAATCAAAATTAAATGAAGTACATGAAGCTGACACTGACCAAACAACATCCCCAAAAAAAACATTTCCTCCACTTATCCTCCCTCACATTCAGCTATAAATACACAGAAGCCAATTCCACTTGAGAAACACGCTGCGAGGAGGCGTAATTCTGCCTTTAAAGCCTGTTGGCCTGGTCGTATTTAATAAATATCAGCATGTGTCGTGGGGAATCGTCTAAGCTGTTCCAATATTTCTGGACAGGCTGTCCAGAGCTCTGGCTCCACACAGGACTGTGGCTCATTACGTAAAGGAAAACAGGAAGTGAGAAATGAAGGTGCTCCAATAAGAAGGGCTCATTGTTTCACTTCTAGCCCAAGTAATTACTCTCCCTACAGGGCTTGGGGCTGAGGTGGGGTAACATGTGGTAGAGGCTGGGATGTACAATTGCACCAGCTCCAAACGGTTTGAGGGATGGGTAACAAGCCGAGGAACACCTGTTGTAGGTGGAGGAGATGATACGAAACATAACTGGTTGCTCAGATTCTAACAAGCAGGAGAGGTAATGACAGTGATTCCTATTGATAAGGGGAAAACATGTTTAGCCTATCAAAAAAAAAAAAAAAACAAGAAATACTGTTCGCAAATTTACTTCTGGAATATAGCGCATGTGAAACAGGATATTCAGTGATGGAGCATTGCAAGACCGTTTTTACCGTGGCACAAACCCCTGTGAGATACAGCTGTATCACAAATAGTACTGATAAATATTTGTCAATGGGATTCACATATATCAACAATATTTCAGCAGTCATGTTGTGTGTTTTTTATTAGCTGTTTAGAATCAGAACTAGATTCGCGAATGAATCGCTCTTTTGATCTAACTGATCAAACGGGTTAACAGAAAGATTCTTACTGATTCAGTTTAATGAATTCGGATAGCTCAATTACGAACTGAATCATTTGCCATGGTTTCTCACACTGGATATTTTATATGACAGAAAACAAAAAGAGCGCTGATTGAGGTGGATATTTATTTACCTACTATCCATTCAATGTAAGAAACAAAACCCAGCAAATGTCTACTATCGTTTGTCAGCGACGAAGCAGCAGCGCGTGCAGCTTGTGAATGACTCTGTACTGCAGATAAAGACGATTTCTATTCATGTATATCCAAAACAGTGTTTCGAAAAGACACCGTATCACAAAATACCAACAAGAAAGCGTCTATTTAGTTACACTTGCACGCTAAATGTAAGAAGAATCAAACAAACAATGCGACCGGTCTTGTCCAGCTGCTTTTTTTTAAAATCAAAGTTTATGGCGTGACTAGTGTAGTTTGATTCACGAACAAATAAGTCTTATGAGCCAGTTCTTTTTAGTGTATCAACGCATACAGTGCGACAATCCAATTCACAACTGAGCCGATTCTTTTCAGTGATTCAGCAACATTCAGCATGACTTAATTCGAGTTAATTCCTCTTAGTGAATCATATACATATAATAACGGCCAGTCCAGCTCAATATTAAACAGTTACTGAGCGAACGGCTCAAGCCAATTCGTTTAATGATCCATTCAAACGAATGAAGGAATAAAGTCAATGAATCAGTCAGCGTGGATAGTGAATCGAAATCTGACTCATTTGCTGATGATATCAGTCTCCAAATGAAGTTTTTTGTACTTCAGGTTAGTGAAATTTAAATAAACAATTACATAGGCTACACTATCAGTCGAAAGTTTGGAACAATTATGATTTTTTTAATGTGTTTCAAAGACGTCTCTTATGCAAGGCTGCATTTATTCTGAACTTCTAATATGCTGATTTGCTGCTCAAAAAACTCTACATTTATTATTATTATGAATGTTGAAAACAGTTGTGCTGCTTAATATTTTTGTGATACTCTACCATTAAAAAGTTTTAGGTATTTTTTTAAAGAACTTAATATTTTTATGCATCAAAAGCGACAGTAAAGATATTACAAAACATTTATATTTCATATAAATGCTGTTCTGTTGAATTTTCTATTTATTGAATAATCTTGAAAAATGCATCATGGTTTCAACAAAATATTAAAGAACAAAAACTATTTTCAGCATTGATAATTATAAGAACCGTTATTAATAATTAAGCACCAACAATAATCAAACACCAAATATCATATTAGAATGATTGCTGAAGGATCATGTGACACTGAAGACTGGAGTAATGATGCTGGAAATTCAGCTTTAATGTCACAGGAATAAATTCAATTTGAAAATATATTCAAATAGAAAGCAGTTATTTTATGACAGTATTTATCTCTTCGATTCCCTCACTCATCTTTTTCTTTCAAATGTGAAGTGCCTATGCGCTCACTGGCATACTACCTACGCTAGCATGTGACGTGCCAAACCATCAGTGGCGTGTGGCACAGGGGCGGTGGGGGGAGGCAGGAGGCTGGAGGAGGTGGGTGCGAGAGAGCAGTTGGGATGCCAGACTGGAGCACGGTGCACCATCTGGTACGGCCCCCCAATTTTCTCCCAAATTTTCTCGGCTTTGCTCTCACCCCTCCTTAACACAAAACACAGCGCTGCCAGGCTGGCAAAGCCTTGTGTGTCCCCCCTCCTCCCCGAGCCGAATGTTGGACATGGTATGCCATTCCGAACAGTGCCGCGTTTGACTACGCCAAGCGTGTCACCTTGCTAAGATTCTGGGATCTCGTTCGTAGGCATACCGACTGGCAGCAAATCTGTCCCGTTACGCACAGTCATTACTCTCTGCCATGTAACGGAGGTGTAATTCAGCAAGCCTGTCTGGCATCAAAAAAGTTTGTCACATTGACCTCAACTGGAAAAAAACACTGACGCAAAGTTCTATCTACCAAGAAAAGGGTAATTTGACAAGAGAAATATCCAGAGACAGATGATACATTGGCTCATTGTTTGATGTCTTTCAGATGTACTTTACATTATACAAAGGCACCGAAAGCGATATTGTTACAGCCAGCGCTGGAGTTGGCAAGCTCGGAGCATTTGTTCAGATGGTTTTCTTTCACTTTGAGGGAATGGGGGCCAAGGTCTTCTAGAAGTACACAGCATGCATCACTGTCTGCCAGCCCAAAGACCTGCTTCATATTTCTATCTATAAACACCAAATCTATCTTTGCCCATTCCGGCTGAGCTGTGCTCGGGAACGGCCGTATTCTTCCACTTGCCTTAATGCCTTAATAAAACATTATGAATCTATTATAAAATGTCATTCGGGTAATATCGCACCATTCAAGTCAACAGTTTACCCTACTTATTTTATGAATGCACATTATTGTTTTTTTTAAATTATTATTTAATATTTATTATTTATTATTTCTCACATAATATCATTTATCATGTTTTTTTTAATCCTGCTTTTCTCGAAGCAAGACACAACAGCTGACTAGAGTAAAAATTACAGTACAGTAAAATAAATTGTTTTGTAATACAAGTTTTCTGAAATTAAATATGAAAAAATGGCAATATCTAATTAAATATACACTAATTTTCCTGCATCTGAACATTGGATATAGCCAAAATTAAATTGGTTGTTAATTTATTTATTTATTCATTCATTCATTCATTTCAGGTAAAGGCTTTCACAGAGTGGACATCTCTCACTTTATAATTCAGATCATATTTTCAACAGCCAGGAGAAAAAAAAATAATGACATTTTTATTTTTTCATTTTTAGTAATAAAATGTTATGAATCAAGCAAATGATATATAAACAAAACACTCTGCAAAAGCTTCAGTATATATATATATATATATATATATATATATATATGAATAATGTAAGTGCTACTCTAGTTGAGATAACTGACTCAGAAAGAAAAAGTCTCTGAAGATATGTATTGTCATAATACTTAAATGTGTATTTCTTTCCACTAGGTCTTAAGGAAGACTTTTGTTATGGAAGTATAATAGTCTCAAAATTGTCCAGTGCATGAAACACTGTAGTGTCACAAATTCCTCCAGTCAATCAAATGGAAGTGACTCATATAAAGATTAATTAGTCTTTGTATGTTTTGTTTGTATTAAGCGCTCTCAAAAGGGAAATTTTAGGTTACCGGCTCCTAAAGTGTGCCATCTTGATAACTTTTAAACTCCTTGGCTGCTTTTACAGCGATCAAAGAACAGGAAGCGTTGTGATAAGCGCAGGAAATAGTTTCTTTTTGATTTAGAAGGAACATCGAATGTGCAAAGGTGCCGCGTAAAAAATTACCCTATGTTAATGTTACAAGTGTGATATTTAGGGCAGTTTTAACTGCGTGCCAAAGTGCGAGAAGGGCACGTTAATAAGCATGCAACGTTCATATGCCTTGTAATACATATTTCATCTCGCCAAGCACACTTTTCATATTTCATCCAGCGTTTTCCTCAATGGCTTTGATGTGACGCCTGAAATCGAAGGCAAGTAAACAAGATGCTATAAATACGTGGAAACCTACTTCCTACACAGTTGGCATCATCTGTTAGCATGCCATTAAGAACACGGCTGCCTTTTTTCCCAGGCCACTGCGCTACCTTTAAAGAGGTGCTGTCTTGGCAGTGATTTCACTCTTTGTTCTCCCACACACAGAAGCGTTCACATACACGAATAAGTATCCCACCCCACCCCTGATCAGCTGTTCAGACATAAAGCCTGAGAAACAAGAGAAGAGGAAGAGAGAGTTGGGCAGGCAGACAGACAGGAGAATAGACGCAGGGTTTCTAGAGACAGCTAACAGACATCTGAGAGACTTCAAGACAGTGCAAGAATTTGAGCAGGAGACCAGGGAATAAAAAAAGGCTGAAAAGAAGAGAGTTGTGGAGTGGATGAGTTAAAAGAGTGATAAAGCAAAGCTAAGCGAAAAGAAATGTGTATTTCCAGTCCAGTCACAATGCATTTTGCATTTGACAGCATTTGGAGGGCAGGGTTTGTAAAAGAGGGTGTGGTATGATTCACTGGCTAAGTTTAACTCAAGCTCAAGTTAGCTCAGGCTAAACAACGGACATCGTATACTGCATCTTAAAAACAGACAATCCAGGAGGTAATGAGAGAGGAAAAGGAAAAGTAGGATAGATGAGGGAGGAACGTGGGAGGTCTGCTGTCTTCGCACTATGTTTGTCAGATGTGCCGGCGCTCAATCTGCTGATCACAGTTTTAACTGTCAAACTCACACTTAAGGGCCCCCTCACGTCCCAGAATCCCTCTTCTGTACCCCATTATGAGTTACAATCCCAGTAAAAACCAGTTAAGTGCAAATCCCGCCCCACGGCCAATTCTAACAATTTCATTGGTCACGTCAATCACAGTATTTACTGTCTATCCAAATACTAATGCCTAACCCTAACGTTAACCTTGGCATAGCATCAATAGCACATTCTGATAAATAACATTACTGTTTGTCACAATCTGAACCATTTGTGATGTTTCTGAACTCTGAACTCAATCCATCAAGTCTGAACTTTTCTCTACCTGATCTCATGATGAAAAAGTACCTGTGGGAACTTTTTCGCAAGACACAAAATATGTACCAATAAATACATATCACTGCAGATTCCAACAGAAATGAACACTAGAGGCAGTAAAACATTGAGCACTTGTAATCGATTTCGTACACAATTATGATTACAGCTCCATATGTTTCACTTTCCAGATGTAACAAGCTTGCTCGGTAGCTCAGCCGGCACAGAATTGAATTAGGATGCAGAATCCATACGAATCCTGACAAAAACATGACTAACGATGAAAGAGCTGAAAGATGAGAGGTCGAAAAACAAGCTAAATCCGCATGCTTGCGATTGTGTTTTTAATGTCACATTCGCTTTTGTTCATACTATCGGGTAGGTTTAGGTGTAGTGCAGATGGTACGTTATTTTAAAATGTCACAGAGCATTAGACTTATAGCGCCACTCCATGGAAATTTCAAGTCCGAACTGCATCAGATAAAACGTACCATATGTGCATTCATCTATTCTGGGGGAAAAAAAACGAACACTCTTTTAGCGGCATTTCATATTGAATATGCCACGAAACCTACATGGCGGTATGTATTTCACGTCTTGAAAAAAAATTCCCACAGGTACGTTTTCGTCATGAGATCAGGTTGACATTTCTTGACAGGCGACTGTGTGATTGTGTTGACCAATGAAAGCTGTGCGGCAGCTTTTATTCCTTGAATTAGCATGCTAGAATCTTAGTATGTGGAGTATTCTTCCCTCAGCCACCTAAACTCAAATACTCTGGGTTAAATACAAGCTGAAAGCATGAAATACAAAACAAAACAGAAATGCACAACAGCTCAGCATGTCAGATTCGGAGCACGTATGCTAACCGCTAGGCCACTGCTAAAACAACAGATGTAGTAAATTAGCACTATAGCTTGAAATGTAAAACACTGAGATGTTTACGGTATCTGCTGAATCTAATAATTTGCCTGTGACAGTAACTACCAAAATAACAAGCGTCTTCATGCAACTGTTGTGCAGTTGCAAGAGTAAATCAGTCTCGCCACAGAATAATAAGCTCTGTACCCGCAGTAACAGCAAATCTGGACACTAATTACAGTCCAAGCTAAAGCTGTTTTAGCTGTTTTTGCCAGCGTAACATAAACAGAGTGTAAGTGTTTTAGCCTTGCTAGCATTGCGAAACACTGTAGCAGCCTCTGTGATTAGCATTTGTTCCCACAGCCACTTAGAAAGTAACAGTTTTGCTAACAAATTTGAATCAGCGCTACGTTCTAAAGTTGCAGTGTTAAATGAATCGGCCAGGAATCCATGCGATTGGGAATTTCACACAAAGGTCACAGTGGTAACCTTCAGAAAACAGCTTTGTTTTGAAAGTGACTTTCTGTGTGAGGTCTGCGATGAATGTCGTTACGCTATTGACGATTGACAATGGACCTTTCGGCCTGCAAATATTCATTAATGCCGCACCTTAACTCACAGCCCAATAACTAGCATCTCACGGCTGCTTCTGAGTGATTACAGAAGGCCGACGGTGATGTAGAACATCACAAAAGATTACTCAGGTCGTCTGTAACCCGATAACGACTTCCAGTGGAGTAACATCCGCACTCCCTTCTCAAGAGTGTCTACTCTTCAATCTGAAAGCTTGTTCTTAGCCCAAGCCGCAACATGGGCCGAGACACCTGTAGCTGTCCTGTGGTCAGCCGGGTCTCATTTCACCCTCTCAACAGGTCTGACTGCCCCAGAGCGAAACCACATCTGATCCCGAACTCTCTCTCACTCTCATTCACCTGAGGAAATCAAAGACAACTGCCGACCGAGCTGTTGGCGTGGTAAATATATCACTCGCAACGGTGCTTTTTGAGCTGTTACAAGGTAACTAGCTGTCTTGTTGTTGGAGAACGGGATTTGATATCCTCCGAGTGCTGTTACACATGTTCCCCAATCTTTAAGTGTAGTTCTAAGCGGATCCCTTTAGCAAGTGATTTAACCATAGGTTGTCTTCACATCTGAAAGTTTCCCGCGCACAATACGGCACCAAAGGGGACGGCAATCTCATTCCTTGTGACTTCTATTACACGTGTTGTAATACCCGCACAAAAATAATGAATACAAGTGCTAAATATATTCCGAGAAGACTGACATGAAAACTGCCGGCAAACAACTACAAAAGATTTGTGAGGGGGAAGCCGAGGCGTCTGGGTGATTATTTTTTAACTTGACACTGATAAACAGCGCTCTAGCGACACTTCGCTCAAAAGTGCCATGTCCTCCCACGAAGTGCAGCAAAGCAGATAGTTAGGAAACAACAGCTCTTCTACCTGCTGCCAGACTAGCGCTGTCAAAGTGGCAGCTACTGGGGTTTAATGCACTTTGATGTTTCCCGCCAAGCAACTTAGGCGGGAGGGAGAGGGAGCTGCCGCCCGCAGGTAAGTTAGCGACCGTTAGCGAAGTGTAAAGTGCCTAGTGTGGAGCCTTTCTCAGTTTGCAGCAGGCGGCTAATAAACACGGATATGTTTAATAGAGGCTCTTTGACAAAAGCTAATCGCTAATTCCCATGACATGCTAATTAGGGCTGATCCAAGGTCAGAAAGAAAAAAAACACCATCCAGACACTAGCCCAGGGCCTCACATGTCTTCGGTGACAGATAAAATCAAACAGGAAACAGGAAACAGGCAACACTAATAATGTAGATCTGCCATGTTGTACATACTAGAAACGAAACAAGCCAGAGTTCAGAAGAAAGCAGCCGAGCATGACATGTGAACCACACCAACACGAAAAGGCTAGAAAGGGCTATGCAAGTGTAGCAAAAAAAAAAAAAAAAAAAACTGATAAGAAAAATCTGAAAAGAAAATATGGGTCCCCTAAAAATACAC
>JAFVLL020001998.1:0-36771 GCA_021397915.2 Tor tambroides
GGGCTCTTTATGTACCTGTCTCACATCCTTTCAGGGCACTGACTGTTTCCCATAGCTTCCCTGTGCCAGTTTACCCTCTACACTTAACCTTACAAGAGCGTTAGCTCAAAATGACCTTTTCCTGTGGATCTAACACCCAAAGAAATGTCTTCAGCATTGCCCTTTTTCAAAATCCATCAATTCATTAAAGTTCTCTTTCATAAAGTGTGTGTGTGTGTGTGGCCCAAATGGTCAAACAGAGACTGAGGACTGTTAGGGAGGCCAACCCCACCATTTTTCTTGATGGCCCTGAGACCATAACTCATGACTAATTACGAACACATGCCATTCTTTATAGTGCAGAATAGGGATTTAAAAACTCCCAAGCAATATCAGAACATAAAAAGGAGGACCTTTATTTGCAACTGTCTTTAGGGCCATTGGAAAGTATGTTCGTTTTTAAACAAATATAAAGATTTAACTGCGTTAAGTAGTCGGTGGTCCTTTGGCAAAAAGTTTAAAAGCCTTTTTTATATTTTGCTTCTATAAAGACTACAAATATACATTATAAATATATTTTATATGAAACCGCAATTGCAGAAGACCATAGATATGCATGCATGTAATAATTGTTTTCTTTCTTACAATTTATACGTTAAATACATTTAAAATTATTAAATATAAAAATATATTTTATTTATTTTTTATCATTTCAAATATGATAATTTGGTTGCTAATTTATTTTAATTTAATTTATATTCTATGAATTAATTAATAGTTTATTAAATAACATGTCATTCTACTTTTTAACTCCCAATAAGAGTGTATTATATTTTGCCAATGCATTTTGCTATATTTAAATTTTCTGCAGATTTCAAGTAGAATCAGTGCAGAAAAAGCTACAAATTCTGTATGAGTGTGTGGATGAGTATTGCAAGTACTGAGTGCTGTTTTGCTTGAGCTTAAACATATCCAGGGGTCAAAGAGGATTAGGTTGAGGTCAGTTGCTCTTTGAGGAACGCTTTAAAAGGATGTAGAGAATAAAGCTTTTCCCTCTAGTTTGTCTGTCTGTATTTGGTGGCTACATTGTTCATGTGATCACTTTAGCAGATTGCAAATATCACAGTTGCCGCTGACATATCTGTTAGTGACCTCTCAGCTTCCACATGTCTGAACATTAGACGTCTCCTTCGGCAAGAGCTGCGAAAAAAGCCACGATAGGGCCCCACTTATTGTTATGTAATTTCTAGTTTTGCTTGCTTAAAGGAGGAGAAGGCAAACCACCTTTGTTTGGCAGCCTTTGAACCGCGTTCGAGAGGGAATGCTGGCGGACACACTGTATATGTATTACTCCACTGGGACAGTCGCTCTCATGTCTTAATTAATCTGTCCATTTCACCTTCTGACCTTAATAAAACACGTGCCATCACTCTGCTAAATGACTCCTGTACTCTGAGTTTAAATCGAAGATCAATTTTTCCTTAGCAGCCCTCTAACCTTTTTTCACTCAATCAGAAGCTCTCGTCGAACCAACCGTGATAAGACGACGTTTGGAGAAGGGACAGTCTCGCCACATGTTCCCAAACAGATCAGACGCTGGAAGAACAAGGTCGCCTGCCATGCAGATGCAGTAATTTAAAAGATTATACGGTTATCCTCCATCCTGTAATCTTCACAGGTTCTCTCTAAAATGGGAGAAAAAACATGGGACGCATAAAAAACCAGTGACCTAACAATTCAAGAATCCTGGGTGTTTGCTGTTGTACTTGGAACAGTGCTATTACTGGCTTTAAAATCAGAGCACAGATGTGAAGACTTCTTTTACGATGCTTGTTTTTCTCACTTCGCGCTTTGACATTTGCAGAGTGTCCCAGGCAGACGTCGGATGCTCTCTCTTTCTCTCCCGACCTGAGTTTACACAGTTTCCTGAAGCACTTAAAAAAGAAATATCTGATGCAAATTGCATGTTTTGCAAACAAATGTTTTGCATCATTTAATTGATTGTCCCCATTGTTCAGCACTGTCATCAGTTCAAGTTGTTGCCAGCGTGTTATTTTAGCAGCAAGGGGTAAATGATGGGTATGCAGATGCCCGAGGGGCTACAAGAGAGTTTGTCTTTATGCCCACCAGGGTCTTGGCCTTTGGTTCTGCGGGACTATCTCTTAAAGAGCCTGTGTCTAAGAAAGACCCCCCTTGTCTCCCCCAGAGCGAAGGTTGAGGATTACCAGTCTGCCCTCGGTGAACAAGCTCACAGGAGACCTCGAACGTGGGGGGTGGTCGCTATGGCCATTGGGCTCCCCTAAATGGTTGCTAGGGACCAGGTATCAAAGGTCCACAAGTCGCACACAGTCACGGTCATGGAGGGAATTAAATAGCAACAAAGAAATTGTGATTCTACAATAATCTGGCCTCTGCGGCGCGGGTGGGGGCGGAGGGCGCCGTGGACCCGTTGGGTCTGTGATCATAGGAGCGTGGTGCTAGTCCCGACACCCCCCACTTCTACCCTCCATCTCCTTTCTTCCACTCCTCGCGTATCTGGGAACGTACCTTATGGCCAAACTAAGCTGCTTTAGCAGCCCATTCAAAGTCAGAAAGGTGTTTACTTTTTATCTCCTCATCCCAAGACTTAATTTAGCTTTTGTGTGGTCCACGGACATTGGAAACGCGCAAGTATAGCGGGATTTGATGGTAATAAGAGATTAAGCGAGCAAATGAAGGCGTTTGGTTTGAAATTAGATCTTTATTGACTCCGAGATGTGAAGACTGGGAGATGTTCCAATCTCAACAAGTAAACACGACCTGTTTTATGAGCCTGCCAGTCACTGAATCGCTTTGATAAAACCGATACTCAGACGATGAGACGCAGATGACCTCACTTGTCCAGTCGCTCTCTGGAACGATTGGCCTCCAGCAAGTTTGCGTAATTCTGTCTCGGCTGCTTTTTAAGTTGTGGTCTGTGTTTTTATTAATGTGTTAATCTTCCTCAACGAGGTTTGACAGCGTATAATCTGCAAGCTTCTTCTCTTATCTCTTTCTCCCAGCTGTCACCTGGTGTCGTGTCTCGGTACAGAGTTCCGCCGAGGCGCAGGTGTGTTGGACATCGCCTACGAGTCTCCCTTCCAGCTCCTCACCTGTGGATACGACACTTTCATCCGCTATTGGGATTTGCGCGTCTGCTCCAGGTACTGTCCAGTTCTGGGAACCTCCAGCACCTCGCCGTTACGATTCGAGTTAAATTAGGCTTAGTTCTTACATTGACCTGTGCTGTCAGCAGATTTGGCCTTGTCTACTGAGACTAATAAAGTTAGCCGGTACGTCTCGGAGAGCCTGTGAGGAAGATTAGTGTTCTCTGTTAATCTAATAATCCCTCCTGTGCATAGAGTACCGTTTAGATAAAAAAGAAGCCAGACTTGAGCCTCCTCTTGGGTCTGTGGACACAATTGTTCCTCTGAGAGATTGAAAAGGACCCCCTCGTCGAGAGAGGCTCTTGTGGCGGGACTCTCACCCACCCAAGTCCACGTCGGTTGGTGGCCATATTGATGTGGCGCGGCACGTCTCCAGGACAACGGGGCGGGTGCTGGGGATCTATGGGGACTGGGGCTCTATGTAGGGCTTTGGGGAGGGGGGATCCTCACAGTCGCATATGGGCAGTCAAGTAACACAAATCAGAGGTGATTGAAAGAGGGCCCTGGAGAGTTTGGGGAGGGGCAAATGTCCCCTCTTAAGATATCAATAATTCACAGTAAGACCAGTCAGGACTCAATATGTGGTACGTCTTGATTCAAAGCGGTTAGTCATCTGAAAGTCGTCATCGTCTATAAAAAGAGTGCACTTTAATTCACTTGTAGAGTAAACTGTACATGATGGGTAAGTGTGTGAAACTAATTTTTAGATTAATTGTGAATAATTGAGGAGGATGTGTGCATGTCTCTTCAGCTGAATTTGATTGCTCAGCACCTTGCATATACAAGGGGTTAATGATGGGAGACATGAGATGACGTATTAGTTTAAGCACAAACTTTTCAATTTTTTTTATGCTTAAACTCCAATAAAGATACCTAAAATTTAATATATTTGGCAGCTACTTATTTTTTCCTTTAATATTATATATTATATACATAACTTCAATTATAATTTATTTACATGACAAGAAAATGAACAGGATTCCTAACATGATGGAAATAAAGAGATGGAAATAAAATATATACAGTATATAAAGAGCTGCACTAAAGTATTGAGAATTAGCTTACATGCCAGTTTGTAAAATTTTCTTATTGTCATATTTTTAAATGAAACAAACCAGCTAACACCATAAAATATTACATTTATAAAATTAATTGCCAATACTTGACACTAGAGTTGTTGTTTTCATTTTTAAGTAACAAGTAATTTTAATTTCAGGGTACACTCTCAAAAAAATGTGCAACAATTGTACCATAAGAGATGCAACTGCTTGTCAATGGGGCACTTCCCTGAAAAGGACATCCTTATTTACCCCTATAATGTATGTATTTAAGGGTACATATTAAGGTACTAATATGCATCTTTTATGGGTGGATAAGGTACAAAGATGTCCCTTTAATGGTTTTCCCCAAGTAACAGGCTGTTGCACCTCCAAAGGTAACATTTTTGCACTTTTTTCTGACAGTGTATTAAACTGTATTGTGAATTGTTGATTGAATATGATGAAATTCTCTGCGTAAGAGGAATGACCCAACCCACGTTTAAGGTTTTTGTTCCTCTGTGTGAGTGCATGTGTGTACACATGTGCAGCACAGCAAGATGCGATCCAGACGTCTCCCGCACTCTTCTGCTGCCCTGCTGTCTGCCACACGGCCCAGCCACACTCCCTCTCCATGATTTATTCAGCACACCATTAATGGAGAATTGATCTCTATTGGCTCAGCACACGCGCAGACACTTGCCCTGTCCTTCCCTTTTTTTTTTTCTCGACCTGCTCTAAAACAAGAAAGCCCCTTTCCGTAAACAAGGGATGAGGTTTCACCCTTGTGGCCTGCCAGCACAAATAAGACACTCGCCCTTAAGCCGCGCAGGGAGAGCTAGCCATGGTGGCTTTGGCCCTCTGCTTTAAGACACCGGTCTAATATAGCGTGACAATGGCTGGAGTTGTGGTGTAACTATGGACTTCAGTATTTCAGAATGTGTCCAAATATGCGTAGCTGTACATTATATGTTCATTTCAGTTGGAAATTTGATTCAGTGATTTTATTTTTTGCGTGATGTCCATTGCGTGATAATCCTAGCTATAATTATAAAGGGAACATAAATAACCCATTGTTATTTAAAAGGACAGTTCCCAAGTGAGCATTTTGAAAAGATTTACTTATATTTACTTATATATCATTCCAAACCAGTATGTCTTTCGTTCTTCCAGGGTTATTATAGTTATATACTAAAACTAAAACCAAAAAAATTTTGTTGTTTGAAATAAAATAAATCTTAACTGAAATAAATAAAATGTAAATAAATAAACTTTAACTTATTTTATTTCAGCTAGTTACCAAAGCAACATTTCTCATTTTCATTTAGGTTAACTTGATGTACTAAAACAACTAAAACTTAAACTGAAATAAAAATGGATATATAACTATATAGTTAAATAAAAAATATGATTAAAACTGTAATATTATCTCACTGATACTAAAATAACTCTGCTTTCTTCTGTGGAACACAAAAGAAGATATTTTGAAGAATGTCACACTGCTCTTTTCCATGCAGTGAAAACACATAGTGACCAGGGACTGTCAAGCTCCAAAAAAGACAAAGCATTGTAAAGGTAGTCTATTCAACAGCGTTGTGTGAAGATTAGACCACAGTTTAAGTCATTGTTCCCTGTAAATGCTCTCCTCTGCTGTAGCTCTTAAATCACATGTGCACATCTGCATATTTAATAATTTTGCCAAGTTAAAAACAGTATTGTTTGATGTACCCTATAAAGCAATATATTTGTAGCAGCTGATCGATATGTGCCCTTGATTTATCTTTCTAACAGGAAGTGTGTGATGGAGTGGGAGGAGCCTCATGACAGTGCTCTTTACTGTATAAAGACAGACAAGAATCACATGATTGCCAGCGGTTCATCATACTACGGAGTAGTCCGCCTTTGGGACAAACGGCAAACCCGCTGTTTACAGGTAACTGCGAGCATGCTTCAGCACCTTTTCGTTTTGTGTTTTACTATAGTAATATTCATCGTTGCAATAATTGGTTGACAGATGTTCCAGTTGGCACCCACCACCAGCAGCCCAGTGTACAGCTTGTGCTTCAACACCACTCACCTGTACGCTGCCCTGGCCTCTGTCCTCTACTCCCTTGACTTCAGAACTGCAGCGTCCCAGTCCTGGAAATAACCATCCGTTAATGTTGCTTGAGACTTTAAGGCTCGTTCTTCATCTCCTCCAAGCCCTTAGTGATGGTCTTAGACCCTTAAATGGGGAAGTAGCCATCTTGCCTTTGGATGGTCAGTGCAGCTAATGATACAGTTATGGCCTAGTGGATATTTCCCCTGTCACAGGCTCCTGAGAGCAAGCAGGGTTCACGACCTTCTGTGGCCCGAGTCTTAACGGACTTAACACATTGCCAGTGACCTCTGAGATGTCTAAAACAAACACTGCTCAGAGCTCCCAACATCCACTGAGGGGATGTATGCTGAACCACAGCACATATGATAATAGATATATTGTAACTGAAAGTATATTTTTCCAACAATGACCCAAATAAACGTGTTTTGTTTTGTTTTCTTTGTACGTGGTCTTTTTTTTCCTCAGTTAGCCAAGGATGGCTCTGAATTCCTTGGTCAGTTGTTTATATTGATTCCATGCCTCACTCACAATTACAGCATTTTATCGCTTATAGTTGGTTGCTGGTTTCATGTTGCTAGATGTCCTAATATTATCGTAACTAGCCACAGCTTTAGAAAATCTCGTCATAAATGGGATGTCTTTATATTTTGACAAGAAATCAGTTTTCTTACTGCTAAAAATCAACATCCTGGAGGGGAAAGTGTCTGTATATAAATTGCATTTGTGCATAATGCATCATCATTATCAATGCATGAATCTTGACAATATTTGACAGTTTTCCATGCATCATTTTTTACCATGATTAAATGCTTACCATAGCACTTCATCTTTCTGACACTTCACTACAGTATCCCACAAGAGACACGTGCACCAGTGTCTTGACTCCTATTGGTAGTCATTGCATTGCTCATTTACATAAGGTGCATAAACCAGTTGAATCACTGAACTGTTGAACTGTCATTGAAACTAAGTAACTGCTAGTTGTTTGTAAATCTCTGTATGTGTGAATGCAATATTATGGATGGAGGACTCATATTTTAGCTAGAAGCAACAGTCTGAGGTTAAAACATCTTAATGATAGATTTGTTTGCAGCTTTTCACTTCACAAGACGTTAATTGATAAACTTGAGTCATGTCGATTACTTATGTCTTTTTCAGCTTTTTGAACTCTTCATTCTGATGGCACCCATTCACTGCAGAGGATCCACTGGTGAGCAAATGACGTAATACAAATCTGTTCCAATGAAGAAGCAAACTCATCTACATCTTGGAAGGCCTGAGGGTGAGTACACTTACAGCAAATTTTCACTTTTTGGTGAACCATTCCTTTAAGACTGAAAAATCATAACTGTTTCTGTTACATGTGTTTTAATAATTTCTCTGGTGTTCCTAAAGAGGCAAGGAAGACATTTGGTGATCCTGTAAGTGTTTTCGACCAGTGTTATACACCGTAAAGTGAGAAATTTGAGGTCAAAGGTGAGGCCTTAAAAGCTATGGGTGGCTGCTGTGTCTGTGCAGGAGCCGACATCTGCAAAGAGGGAAACGGAACAACTAAAGAAGACAGTCACACATCTCTTTTTTTCTCTAGTCCTCAAAGCAATGACTCACAGCATAGAAGTAGCTGAGCGCATTAGCATCCAGAGCTAGCGGAGGCCTGCACTGACATGGTTAATCCATGCCATCCCAAAACAAATACCTCATGCTTCTGATGTTAAAGCCCACTTGGATTTGGCGTAGTCACTGGATGACAATGCAAAGGTATTGTCCCATCACACTCCAGGCAGGTCTCATTTACTTTGGGATTCCTCTGTGATAACTCATAGGAATATAGCCATGTTATCCTAAAAACATCTCAGGGATGTCAAAGAAAAACAAATAAAATGTGTCATACACATACTTGATATGAGTCCATATGGCAAAAAAGTATATTTTAGGTATATTTAAAATATTTGTAAAAATATACAAAAGTATTGCTAATATATATTTTACAATATATTTACATATATTTTCTGTAAGTTTTATATACTAAATATATTTTTATTTTCCAAAATATATTTAGCAAAATACATTTTGCATTTAGCCCAAAAATATTTAGATTATATTTTACAGAATATTTTTCTTGCTCATTGAATTACATTTTATAATATTGTTTGGCATTTAAAAAAAAACAAAAAACATTTTCAATATAAAAAATATATTTCCTTAGGCCGTGCTGTTTATCACATACAGTATATGTAGCATTTATTTAAAATATTTTTGGCAGAAAAACATCTGTATTATAGGAGTTAGTGGAATAGTTCACCCAATAATGAAGATTTTTGGCATAATTTGTTCACCCTTACGTTATTTAAGAATATTCTGGCTACTTTTTCATTGTAATGAATGAGCACTGGGGCTGTCAAGCTTTAAAAAGATATAAAAAGCACCATAAGAGAATCATAAAAGTGGTCCATGTGACTCATGCACTCATATGCTATATTCCAAGTCTTCTAAAGCCATAACTTGTATGAAGAACATGAATAAATGATGACAATTTAAATAAGATAAATTCTGGCCAAACTATCCTTTTAAAGGAACACTAACATCTAACATCATCATAGGAATATCTAACATATGCTAACCATACTTTGTTTATAAACTACTGAGAAGAAATGTTGAACAACCCAGACAATGCACAGCACAGTTGCTCCTCGGTGGAATTCTTAAAAGCCGGGGCTCATATTGGGCTTGATGTGATTTATGGTCAATCACGGAATAAATTAGATCATATGCAATGTGGGACAATCCATTAGCTGATTTTGTCACTGAGGATAAAAGGAATGCCTACACCTCCGTGCAGATATTGTACAATCATGCAGGAAATATGGCCTCCCGGGACTTATTTTAATAAATAATAATCCATAGGTTTGGAGCTCAGCAGGAAATGGGCACTCACTCATATTGAGGATGACATTGTGGATATTTCAAAAATGAACACAGTGAATTTTACACAGTGTGGCTTCAGTAAAAGCATAATTGCCATAATACAATATTTACTATGTCTGATTCTAGTTTTATTTCTTGCACCCTCCTCCTTCCCTTTTATATTATGACGTAATTGTCCATCTATCTGTCTGTCTGTCTGTCTGTCTGTCTGTCTATCTAAGCACAAGGTCATTACCAAAAGGCCCTTGGGGAACTGTGGGTGAGCCACAAGCTCAGAGTTTCTGACAAAGGTAATGAAGACCTTCAGAGGACGTGAGGAGGGTTTGGAGGCGCCTTATGGGAAGGGGATTTGAGGATTACATTTTCGGAACCTACAGCACACAAAGGAACACACAAACATTGTCCACAGAGCAACCAATGTCACGTCTGGCGTAACATGATTATTTACACTTTATCTTTACACTTGCCTGTGCACGCAGCACAGATTTGGAAATGCTGGTATATAAAAAGGCAATGATTACAAAGACGTGGGATTAAACCCACTTTACACGCTTTGCACCTGCACAAATCACTGTAAAATCATACTGGCAATTTAAGGACAAAAGATCTACTTTCCTGCACAAGGGTTTACATTATCTACCAGTATTACACAACAAATACGTTTACACCATCAGAGCACATTCCTGCTTTGATCTCGGAAGAAACATCTGGATGGCAAGTAGCACTCACGAGAAACCGCTGATGACATTTTTGAAAGCATTTTGATCTAATTTGTTTTAATTCCTAGCTCCGGTTGTTTTGTTTGTCTGTACAGCAGCTATTCCCATGCTGGACACATGCTCTAGCATCTCAACAGCGTTCAGAGTAAAGAGTGCAAACCACTGATAGAGACCTGAGCAAAGACCGCTTCATAAATTTAGCTTTCAAAAGACAGGCCGAAGACTGTAATGATGCATCTGCCGAGTTTTCTGGCATGCCTTTTTAAAGCCTCAATTACACCGTGATTCTCCTGGCAGATGTTGGAAGAATAGCGGGAAGCTAAGCTATTTGGCTGTGAGAGCAAAGTGTTTAGCAGGTGAAACAGTATCTGTCATGTTTCCTTAGACTTTAGGAGGGTGAAAGCATGTCTTTAGTCATTCAACTCTGAACATGTTTTATATTTTGGAGATACATGATCAAGGACTTCATATCTTCACACTCTCCGTTCACATTTCGCAGGATGCTCTTGAATTTTATTAACATGAGAATGACTATTTCACCTCAAAACCATATAGTAGGTTCAGGTGAATTTCACACATTATTCACTTGCCCAATAATCCACAACTGTTGTCTATGTTTACAGACTGGACTGGAAAAGTAATGTGAGATTTTAAGAGTCACACTATGTTTTGCTTGGCCAAGTTCACGGGACTTAAATGGAATCAAGGACTTCCTTCAGTGCAGGTGACCCTTGTCTCCTACAGGACAATGCCTTTCCCAAGCTGCATTAGCTTGTGGTTAAGTATCAAGTGTCACAGTGGCTAATCACACACCCAGGAACAGGCTTCAACCTACATACACATCACAGAGGATTCTGGGGTAATTTTACACCAATAGTGCCATCTAAAGGTCACAAAGAAGACACAACTATTGCATTTTATTATGACCCACTTAAGGCACAGGGAATATTATTTCACTGTTGAAGAAATTGTGCATCTGAACAATTAAAATAATATTTGAATAATACATTATTTAATTAAATATATTTTAATATATAAATATATAGAAAGTAAATATAAAATAAAAAGCATTACAGAAAAGTATAATAAATGCATAAATAGTATTAGCAAAAAAAGCATGCACACACACGCATGCACACATACTCATAAATATGTATGTATAATGAATGCATGTACTGAAAATAAACAAAAAAGGAAAATTATCAAAAATGTATATATTGCTTTGCTAATTGCATTTTATAACAATTCTTTGATACATATATTTTTTATTTGAAAGGAGAGACATCTGAACTATTAAATAATGATATAATTGAATAATAATTTTTTAATAAAATATGTATTTTTAATATATGAATATATAGAAATTAAATACATTAAATAAATGTTGATTGATAAAATAAAATTATTCTTCATTTTATATATACACACACACGCACATATTGCTAATTGTATTTCGTAAAATTTCTCTGATACCTTTTTACATTATAAATTATATATTATTATAATATTTCTTTTTTATTAAATTATATTTGTAGATACGTGTTTCTGTGGATATGTAGTACCTATCTGTTTGTAAAATGCTGATTTTCAAGGTTTACATGTAGCAACCATAAAAATAGCCTATCAAAGAGTAACAACTGACCGAAAGACATTTGTGTCATTAAATGTTACAGAAAAACACACTGCATGGCTGCATACAAATGAAAAGAACAGGCAGCATATCTCACATTGCCCTCATCATTTAGCCACATTGATCTGCTACATGTATCCTCAGTAAGAAAAGGAATCTGATCCATCTGTCAAACACTTTTTAAAAGCATTAGAGTTTGAATTATAAAGGGGCTGACAGAGGGTAAAGGGGTGGAGCGGTTGCCCAGGCCAATGGTGCTTCCCTACCTCTCAGCCTCTGCTGTGGGAGAAGCCCAGGACCTGTGTGCTGGAAGCGAAGAATACATGCCTTTCATGCGGACCTCCAGCATCTGTCGTAAAGGAATCCCACCAGCAGTTAATGAAAGGCACCTTTTCCCCAGAGGAGGGAAAAAAAAGCTCATTTGAAGAAACTCGACCCTACTTTGCAAATCAGTCAGTAGATATCTGATTGTCACTCCAAGAGCTAGGGTCTAATCCTATTGTTTTTTCTATAGGATTACTTGTGCTGGGTACCTCTCCCCCTTTGGCACTGCACGGGAGAATAGACAGATTAAGGGGATTAGCTTGTATCCTCCTAACTTGTCAAGCTGGGATGTAAGGATCCATTGACTTCACTGTTCTGAATGAGAGAAGTGCCTAAAAAAGAGAGAAATGAAAGGCAGTGAACAAGAAAAATTCCTGAAAGAACAATGTGATTTGTTTGCTTTTGTTCCTTTTAACTTGGCTTGGTTCAAAGGGTCTCACCTAAGAAGCCGCGGTCCCAAGTCAGAAAGATATGTCCCAGGAATAAAGTAAGAGCCCTTAGCTATGGCTGTCAAAATAACATTTACCACAAAACAAACAAGTTTACTTGAGAGATTACACTGATATTCTAGGGATCAGTGGTTGTCACTTTCTCGATGTCAGCGTACACCCAGGCTGTGTCCGAATCCTGAGCTATGCTGCCTTCACGGTTAGGAACCCATCAGGGCCTGTCCGAATCCAGTGTTTTTACTACAGCCTGTCTAACAAAATGCTTTCATCTGGGCATTTTTTAAAGGCACTATAAATGGATCCCCTGTGTGTGTGTGGACTGGCATCTGTTGGAGCGATAATGAAAAAAGTTCATTCATAAACGTTCCGTTTTTAACTATTTTTAACAAAAAATAATTACAGTAGGCTAGTTATTTAGCAGTTGACTTTATACATTAGATCCTTGAGATACTGAAGAACCTTGGTAACTGAATCCAGCATTTCATTTTATATTTCACCCTTTTAAATAATAGTTCATTGATAAATCATCCAAGTAGGACTACTAAATCTTGTCTGGTATTCTTAATATTCTATATTTATATATTCCAAACATTAGAAAATTTCTCAATCCACCATATTTCTTAGGTTATGTCATTACTGAGTATTTAAAGCCACCATCATATCACAGTTTAAATACTCAGTTTTAAAAAACATACATGGTAAATGTGATTTGTGACATAAGGAATGTTATTAAATGCTATAAAAGTGTGTGATTAAAATATGTATACAGTATTTGGCAGATACTTGCAAAATTTCCCATCATGGCAAATTACTTTAGTTATATTTACTTATGTTATCTACCTACATTACTGTATTGTATCATGCAGGAAAAGATTTTCCGTCAGTGTACTTAACATATACTTGTATAATTAATAATATTAATACTCCCCCTCTCTCTGTCCGCACGTGCGATTATATATTTATCGCATTCTTTGTTGTTTTTTTCTTGCTTTCTTTTTTCATAGGGGAAATATGTCATTTCCTGCCTCTTTAAATTCAATGTCAGCTGATTTCTTGATCTCAGCTGGTTTAAGAACAACAAAGTCACGCCCTGCCGTGTTTAAACGACAATTAAATCATCCAATCGTCGCTACGTTTAGTTGTCAAACCAGGAAGTGTTCGCTTGAACGGACCAATAGCAGCAGGCGGCTCGGCTTGCTGAGACTTTCGGAGTTTGTGAGAGAGTTGAAATAAAGAAGAAAGAGACGTAACTGAAGCTAGCTCACAGGCTAGCTGAATGTCCTACCGTGTCGCAGATGTGTCGAAAGCCACGGGAAAGGACGGAATGTGGGGGGTTGGCTATATAAAACTGGGAATGGGGTTGTTTGTAAGTAACGCGGTTATTGGACCGATCGGTTCGGTGACAGTGGAGGCAGCGCTGACCGAGGTAAAAACCCTGTTAGCATCATTAGCCTAGCCGGTAGATTGTAGCTGCGTCTCAAAACCTAGTGAGCTGCCTACCTAGACAGCATTTTGAGGCACCTTAGGTGCATTTAAACGTTGTGCTCATAGTGGTCAAAATGCTGTCTACGTAGTGAGCTCATTAAGTTTTGAAGCACAGCCTGTATGTTTGTGTTCACAGCACTTACAACAAAGCTTACTTAGATTTTTAAATCTGACATGCCACAAACATATTTTAAAAGGTTCGTAAGTGAGCTTTATAGTCCGCTTTTAAACAAAATCAGTTAGTTTTATTGAACTTAGGTGACAACAACTTAGAGGGCTGATCTGAACAGTTTTAGCTTTGTTCATGATATGGCTTTTAAAGTAAAAACAAAAAATTTACAGGAATATATATTCACTGATCTCTCATTAGGCATCATGACTTTTAAGTGTAAATTAAATTAAATCTAGATATATGTATAAAGTCGACCCACTTTAACTACAATAGACCAGCATTTAAATTTCATTTCATACGTGTTTTTACACTATACTTATATGAAACGTACATTTTACTTAGATGAAACCTGTCCCTAACCTTACCTGTATCCCACCCCAGTAGCCACAAAGTGTTTTAAAGCACGAACACAGTAAGTTGTGAAAACGCAATAAGATATATTTAACCTTTTTTTTAGCTAAGTAGTTAAAGACACCTAATAATAATAATAATGTGGGACCTGATATGTTGACTGCAATATTTTATTTGCTTAACATTAAACTGGTGGTTGCCAAAGAAAGGACAGAAAGAAAGGTATTTCAGTAGTCGGTCGGTAGTGACCTTGGCTGCTTCTGAGTAAGCAATTCAGTATCCTTGTATGAATTTTTAAAAGTCTTTGTTAAAGTCAACAATTCACACCCTATTTAGACTAATTCAAAAACGTCCAGCAATGTTAATCTGTAAACAGGATACAATTCTAGGAAAGTCTGTTCCATTTCAGTCTTGCTGAGATTACATGTAAATACACAGCCAAATGAATGATTCATAAAGCTTTTTTTCTCGGCCCTAATGTTATCCTTTCTGATGGGTA
This sequence comes from Tor tambroides, assembly GCA_021397915.2. Classification (NCBI taxonomy): domain Eukaryota; kingdom Metazoa; phylum Chordata; class Actinopteri; order Cypriniformes; family Cyprinidae; genus Tor; species Tor tambroides. Next base: position 14,857 of record JAFVLL020001998.1, read on the forward strand.
AATAATTAAAAAAGTCTATCTATTATTTTGTCTGCCACTGAAGTAAGGATGTACAAAAGGATTTTTCAATCAGCGCAAGGCTTTATTGGTATTAAGGTTGTGATCATTCTGCAATCTAATTGTTTAATGACAGTTTGAATTGTACAGTTGACTGTGATTGTCACTTTAATGTTGGCTGTCTAGAAAAAGCACATATTTAAAAGATTTCACCGATGAATGGCTAAGGCTGTTTTGACTGTGTGCTTTTATTCTGGCCTTGACTGTGATAGGCGTGTATGAAGAAGATGCTCGTCTCTCTGTTGTGACAGGTGGTAGATCAAGGTCAGGGAATGAAAAAAGCAGGGAGTGAGCTGTTTGCTCTCCGCAGGGTGTTATCTCTGAGGGAATGTAGGTGCCTAAAAGATAAGCTGATCTTCGATCTGCTAACATTACAAAAACCTCACAGCTTTTACTCCAAGTCACATTTCTGAAGTCAAACAGAACTTTTGATGAGAGAAGAATTAGGATAGGATAATGAGAAGCTCTACATCACAACCTTTTTAAGTGACACACTGCTGTTCAAAAGTGGAGAAGTCTGTATGATTTTTATGTCCTTGTTGATTTTTATCCCGCCCCCTCTCTCCACCCAGTGCTTTCCTGTCTGCTCTCTACTGCTGTCCTATCCAATAAAGGCATAAAAAGCCCAAAAATATAACTTTAAAAAAAAGAAAAGAAATCGTTTGTAATTTTCTGAATGTTTTTCCTGTCACTTTTGATCAAATTTAATGCATCCATGCTGAATATTAATTCATTTCATTCAAAAGAAAAAAAAAAAACCTCACTGAGCCCAAACTTTTGAACAGTAGTGTACATATCAACTTCCAACATAAATTCAACTTTAAAAGAGAACAAATTTACGCAGGCATTTTGCACATTTAATTTTTTTAATGAAAGATTATATAACCTTTTTGTTTTTCTTTGAGCGCAACAATCATCCTTTTCCTGTTCGTTTTCTACATAAGGATTTCAAAAAAAGGTATTGAACTATTAATTAGGAGATAACAGACAAAGGCAAAACATTGTGTACTTAACGGGATAGTTTACCCAAAAATGAAAATGTCTGTCTGTCTTCTGTAAAATACAAAAGAAGATATCTTGAGAAATGTCTCGGTGTTTTTTTATCCATTCCACACAAAGGATGTCAGTTGTCACCAAAACTGTTTTGTTGCCAACATTTTGCAAAAAATCTTCTATGTTCAGCAGAAGAATAAAAAGTCATAGAGGTTTGTAACGACAAGTAGGGGAATAAATGATAATAGAAATTTCATTTTGGGGTGAATTATGCTTTTCTGTAAACAGCAGATGTGGTTACGGCTTCAATTCCCAGGAAATGCATTAGCTGATAATGTATATCTTTAGTAGACATAAATTGGATAACTATGAAGGTAAAATGACGTCAAAAAGATTCGCATGCGCAGGGTAAGATTTGTGAAAGTGTACATAAGATAGCAAGCGTAAATTAATTTTGCATGCGCAAGAAAAGATTTGTAAAAGTGTAAATCGCGTTTCAAGCGTAAGAAAAAAAGATTTGCAGCCTTTTACTGATTTTTGTAAGTGTAATTCATGTATTGTGAAACTGCAACTTCATGCTAAGTCAAAATAAATATGATCTGTATTCTTCTGACTTCCATTTTTCCGTGCTTACACTTTTGGCACTGTTGTTTCACCCAAATACAGCCAAAAGTATTGCAAGCCTGTGCACAGCGTTTTGCAAGCGAAAACAACCATATCAAGAGCTGCAATACAGATTGACTGCGTAAAACCAATATGTGTGTGGAAAAATCGTTGCAACTGTCTAAATGTGACTTATTGTGTGCGTAGGGCAAAATGTTCCCCAAATAACCCGCTATTTACGTCTACGTCTTTGCGCTTGCAGTTTTGGCACGATTCTCTCACTGATTTCAGATTTGCAAGCGCGCTTCGGAAGGCGGGACCTTCTTCAGCCAATCAAATGAGGCTCTCGCTGACTCTCGATTTACTCTTATCTGATTGGTTCAATAAACACTCCAGACGTGAGAACACATCTTTATCTTAATTTGACTCAGTGTCATTCTTATTGCGGGGATGGTATTTTTAATGCACACATATATATATATTAAAAAATAAATTCATAATACAATAAAATAAAATAAAACAAAAAGCATGATTCTTAGAAGCTGTGTACCATTAGGCTGACTACCATGTGCTCATACTGATTTTCAAGCTAGAGTGAACTTTATTGGATTGGTTCGACATTGCATTGAAATTTAAGATTTTAGATAATCTGCCAGCACCACTGAAATGATGTTAAACTTTACAATCAAAATGTTTAATAGTGCTTTGTCTCCAGATTTGACTATAATTCAAACACTGACACTTCAAACCAAATCAACATTTAAAAAACTACAACTACTTTGACAAAATATAGTCTTTAATAATGTCTAAATATATGCATCTAAATGAAAAACCAAATGCAAAGTAACTATATCTGAATCAAATGTTCCCAGAAACCATGAAATACACAGTAATGTTGATATTTTTATATGGTTATACAGCCATCTAGTGGTTACACATGGCATTACAGATGGTAAATGCATAATTTAGGGGTAAATATTTAGTACAGTAAAATCTCCTTTAAATACACGTTAAAGGAAAAACAAAAATCTGGCATCAACCCTGATCAGGAGACATGGTGAAATTATGCATAGTAGTGCAGATACTTTCAGTAGCATCAAGATTACCAACTAATATCATATGGTCTGCTGAAGAGGGAGGATGATTAGGATAAATAGAGTGAATACACAGAAATGTCATTTCCTAACATTAGCTCGAAATTCAGAATGAACACATGGTAGTCAGCCTAATGGTAGCCTACACAGCTTATAAAGAATCATGCTTTTTTGTTTTATTATTTTATTTTATTGTATTATTAATTTATTTTTTTTAATATGTATCTGTGCATTTAAAATACCATCCCCACAATAAGAATGACGCTGAGTCAAATTAAAATAAAGATGTGTTCTCACGTCTGGAGTGTTTATTGAACCAATCAGATAAGAGTAAATCGAGAGTCAGCGAGAGCCTCATTTGATTGGCCTTCCACTCGCGCTTGCAAATCTGAAATCAGTGAGAGAATAGTGCCAAAACTGCAAGCGCAAAACGCAGACGTAAATAGCGGGTTATTTGGGGAACATTTTGCCTTACGCACACAATAAGTCATTTAGACAGTTGCAACGATTTTTTTTCTCCACACACATATTGGTTTTACGCGGTCAATCCGTATTGCAGTTCTTGATACGGTTGTTTTCGCTTGCAAAACGCTGTGCACAGGCTTGCAATACTTTTGGCTGTATTTGGGCAAAACAACAGTGCCAAAAGTGTAAGCGCGGAAAAATGAAAGTCAGAAGAATACAGATCATATTTATTTTAACTTAGCATGAAGTTGCAGTTTCACAATACATGAATTACACTTACAAAAATCTGTAAAATTCTGAAAATCTTTTTTCTTACGCTTGAAATCCGATTTACACTTTTACAAATCTTTTCTTGCACATGCAAAATTAATTTATGCTTGCTATCTTATGTACACTTTCACAAATCTTACCCTGCGCATGCGAATCTTTTTGACGTCATTTTACCTTCATAATAACAGTGTCTAATATAACATCATTTAACAACATTGTAGCTCCTGGGTGGTTCATCTTGAATGCTTCATAAATTATCACTAAAAATGTATTTGAATGGTATTTTTGTCTTCTGGATATTCCAATTTATAAGACCAGGAATGTGCAATAATTAACTAATTAACCTTTAACTCAGCTGTTTGCTGCCAGTTCCCATTCTATCTATAAACTTTTTTGCATTACATCCAACCCTGCGCAGGTTTGCAGCACTGAACACTCAAACTTTTGCGTTCCACTGCTTGTTATCACTAATCATCATCTCAAATGAGTCAGTAGTGATTGCATTTTACTGTCAAGTTAAGATTATTGTTCAACAGGCAAGATTTCAGTTTTGCTATCCTTTGTATCTAGCACACCACTCGAGACAACTGTCAGGCCAGCAGTTGTCATCGATGTCTGCGTGTATGTGAGAGAAGCACTTCATCCTGTTTACTTGCATTCCCTGGCAGCCCTCGCTGAGTCTGAAATGCCATGAGGGAGGCTGTGTATGTATGTGTGCGTGCGTTTAAATCGAGCCCCTCCGACTCATAAAGGGGGCAGTTCATGTCGCACTGTACCATGTGTGGGCGGTGGGTGGCCCGAGCCCGACCTTCCTCTTCTGTCTCTCCCTTGGTCTTTGCAGCCCTGTGTAACAAAACTCTGTCTTTGCTGTGTTGATTTTCCTATCAGACGCCTATCATGCCTTTTCTCCTGGGGTTTAGACAGGTAAAACGAGAGCAGAGGAATCAGCAGCATTATTTATTAATTTAATTAGCAAATGTAACTAGATATGCAAGTATAATGCAGTCTTCTCACTCAAAGATTTGCATAGCGATCTGCCTGTCAACTGTATTGACGTGCTGTTTATTATCACCTGTATGTAAACACAGTATCACTGTGTTGGAGTCATTTGTTTACTTTGTATATTACTGTACTTATTGTTTTGGCTATATATTGCACTGAAATGTAATTTCATTTTAGTTTATCGCCATAAAAAGCCTTTGGTGCAGAGAGCTGTTCTGGTATCTGTGCTGATAATATGCTTATATTTTCTGTTTGGTTTTCTAGACCCGGCTGCCTTGTGTAGGAGTGAACAACCAGAGCTACTTCTGTGATTCGGGCCACTGCTGTGGGGAATCTCAGTGTTGCAGCTATTACTACGAGGTGTGGTGTAAGTATCTAAGTCCTTCCTGCCTACACATGCTGTAAGATGAGGTTAGTCCATGGTGTATATGTTCTCTATAGTGCCTGAAACATCATACAGTTGCTTTGGATATGTGTGAAGTCACTTCAAGTGCGTATTGGTTGTGTATAATACAGTCGTCGCAATTCCAGGACACTGTAAATTCTGATAGAAAGGGCAGTCTGTCTAGATTTTTTTTTTTAAATTAGATTACATTCAACTTTGAAATGAGCATTTAAATAGAGCATTTAGGCCTGTAACGTGCCACCTGCTTTTGTTCTCAAGTTGTTTGTAGTAAGCAGCCCAAGCTTCTGATGCCAGCTTTGGATTGGACAGGAGGTGGTATGACTTGAGAAAAGACATCCAAGTCATGGCTCATGTTTGACACTGTAATTGTTTTGTTTCTGTAAATAGTAATGGGATTTAGGTGTTCAATCACGCAGTTTACTGGAACTAGATTTTCTGTAATTTCAAGCACAGATGTAAGTGACCTCACAGTACAAATGGATATAATGTTTTTTTGTCCTTTTTTTAAACATCTTAAATAGGTTTTAATTATGGGTAAGATATGTGTGTGTTGCTGCTAACTTTTATGTCATTGGCTGGCCCTGATCTAGTTGTTGTTCTGCCCTGTTCACGCCCGTTGGCAGTGTTCCTGTGTTATCAAATTACCCCTCTCCCTCTGGTGTACCATCTATTTTAATAACTGAGGACTAACCTCATCTCCACGGTAATTACAGCACATCGTCTGCTGAGTCAAGGGGCTGCACTTTGGGTTTTGTACAACGTGCCAAATACATGCGACCCGGACAGACACAAATCCAGTGTAACCGGATCAGACCAGCCCCTGTAAACAGCTGCCTTAAATTTCTCTATTAGGAAAAGGTCTCTGCTTTATTTGGGGCAAAGTTTCACACACTTGGATCTAGGGGTGGGACGGTTCAATTTTTTCACGGTTCGGTTTGTATCACGGTATTAGAGTCACAGTTTCGGTACGGTTCGGTATGTTTAGGGAAAAACTATACTGTCAGTGTCAAATAAAAATAAAGAAAATAAGAATAATCTATTTAACTACAAGCAACAGCATAAATAAATACAAAAGAGTAAAGATACAAATAAAATAAACATGATTTTCAGGGGTTTTTTTTAGTTAGGTCTATAGCATTAGTCTTTATGTACAGAAATTGAATAAAGTAATCAAATGTAAAACAGCATTGCATATTTAACTATATAAATTAAATGTGAATCTTTATTAAAGTTACAAAAGCGATTCAATCAAGAGCAGTGAGTGATTTCTTTGTTGTTGCTGTTTGATTAGTATTAAGAAAGTGCTGTCACTTTAAAAGAATGCACTGATCCAGTGCACTGATACTGTACATCCAGTGCACTGATACTGTACGTTCAGTCGGCTATATCTGCTATAGGATACTTACCAAGACGGGCATTTTGACATAATTTTTGTCAATTTTGGTGAATTTGTCCTTTCAAACACAATACTTCAGAGAGAGCTTAATATTTGCGCGCGTTCTGAGGCGCGGGTTTGCGTGCTTCTGATGAGCGCACGTGATGCATAAATCTTCTCACTGCGCGAGCGAGCTCGCATCCTCTGGCTCTTAAATGTTTAAACTGGCAAAGCTTACATGAGTTTAGTTTAAACACAGATATCAACGTGTTCTGTTCAGGGCTCACCTGTGCGCGCGCGCTATCAGCACCCAGGTGATGACGGAATAAATGCTCATGTTCCAGCATACGGCACTCGCGTTGAACAGGAGTGAATGGTTTGTCCACTTTTTTTTCATCGCTGTTGTTGTAATGTACTGGGAAGCCAGAATTCGCATCCATCAACAGAAGCATACATTAGCCGAACCGTGTTTTTTTTTTGTTTTGTTTTGTTTTTTACGTGTTACCATATTGCATATTGCATATTGCAGATGCGTTGTCAGATTTAAGTTGAACCGCGGTCCTAGCGAGTACCGAACCGTGTGTGGAGAACCGTACGGTTCGGTTTTTTTCCGCGAACCGTGCCACCCCTACTTGGATCTCACATGACGTTGACCCACACGACTGGCTGATGAGCGTCACACCCTGATGTCCAGCACATTCTTCTCTTGTGATCTGGTGCCAGATTGTTTGGTTGTTTTGGGAGAAGACATTTCTGTACCAATATAAAAGTATTTTATAGACTTTTTGTTTTGTTAAGCTCAGATGCTTAAAATTGAGCAAAAGTGTCAAAGACATTTACAATGCTACAAAAGATTTCTATTTCAAATAAATGCTGTTGTTTTGAACTTTCTATCCTTCAGACAATCCTGAAAAAAGTATCACTGTCTGAAAAAATGCATCAATTTATAAAAAATGTATGTTTCTTGAAGACCAAATCAGCATATTAGAATGATTTCTGAAGGATCATGTGACAGTGAGGACTGGAGTAATGGACGATGAAAATTCATCTTTGCCATCACAGGAAAAAATTGAACTTTAAAATGTATTAAAATATGTAAGTTATTGTAAATTGTAATACTGTTTCACTATATTGCTCTTTTTACTATGTTTTTGATCAAATAAATGCAATCTTTATGAGCATAAGAGACTTCTTCCAAGAACATTTTAAAAATCATACCAACTCCAAACTTTTAAATAATAGCGTGTACACAGTGTGCAGCCAATCAAAATGTTCGGCTAATGAAATTTGACTGTTGGTGGCCCTTCAAGACAGTACGCAATGAAAATAGAAACCAAGCAACTAACAAAACGTCTTGTCAGGCAACACTGGTGACATCGACTCAGATTAACATGGAGGACTTGTGATTTATGGTGTGCTGTGCCTGGTTCGGACATGATGTTCTCTTCACTCATTAACAGTACTGTGTTATGTGTGTGCTCTTTCATCAGGGTTTTGGTTGGTCCTGACTCTCATCATCATTCTGGGCTGCTGCTGTTTGTGCCACCACCGTCGAGCCAAACACAGACTGCAACAACAGCAGCGGCAGCATGAGATCAACCTCATCGCTTACAGAGAAGCCCATAATTACACCTCTCTACCCTTCTATTTCAGTCAGTAACCGCTTCATTCTTCTGTCATTCTAACTCTAATCAATACAATGCAATATGAATTTATCTCCCAAGGTGCAATTTAGTTTTGGCCACAGAGATTGGATCAGACGCTAATGTACAGGTGAAGAAATAGGATGATTAGGAAGGTTGTAGTTATGTGCAATGTAAACTCTTAGAATAAAAGTGCTGTAACCTTTTTCTAAGAGTGTACAATGAAATATCTTTTGAAATATACAACATATGAAATATACAATAATGTAAGTGGAATAGTAAACAGAGATAGATTGGGTACATTTCTGAGTTATTATAGAACGCCCAACAAAGCAGTACAAGAAGGGTAAAATGTAAGTATGCAGGTCAGTGATAACGATCTGTAAATAGCTAACAATAATATCTGAATCAAGTTATTAACAGCTTGGAGGAAGAACTTCTACAGTCAAACCAAAATTTATTCAGACGCCTTTCAACTTTCTCACATTATCACAGTTTATTCACTATAGTTTAGAAAATGGTAATAAAATATGACAAGATCAAGAGTTAAACTGTGTCAGAACAAATTCATCTTGATAATGTCAGATAACTTTGATAGAAATGAATGTAATGAATTAGGTTTAATAGCTGTCAGCTGGTGGTGAATGAGGAGATCCTCCTCACAATGTAAAGCAATGCTTAATTTCATTCAGTCTGTGGAGTAAAAAGATTGCATTAGCAATTAAAGAAAAACACTTAAGCAAAACATGGTCAGGTCAAAGTGTCTGAATAATTTTTGGTCTCACATTTTTATCAATTTTACTGGTAGTCCACTGTATGAAGAATTTTTGGGTATAATATGTCACAGTTTACTTTATTTTCCTATCCTCACTTACATAAATTAACTACAGTGTCCTGCACCCACTAGTAAAATTATTTTTGGTTTGACTGGAGATCTGTTCATTGCCCCTTAGAAGAAATGCATGCTTTAGTCACGGTCAGTCAATAAATGCATTTCTTTGTCCTCTTCTCCAGGGTTCCTGCCTGGCTACCTCTTACCAGCATACGAGGAAGTCGAGAACAGACCTCCAACGCCCCCGCCTCCGTACAGTGCCTCTCAGCCAGGCCAGTCCACCAGCATTGACCCCCTGTGCTCTGAACAACCAGATGAGCTCTGCCCTCCACTGCAGTCCAGCCCCGTCGTCCCGTCTGCATCTGAGAACTGTTCCCCAGGACCCTGCATAGAGGAGTCACATACTCCCACTGCACACTGCCCTGTCAGAAACACCCACAAACCACAGTACCTCAGCCGAGAAGAGGACGGGCAGCCCCAGCAGGTGGCGTGCGCTACCTCACACAGCCCGGTCAAACAGGGCAGCTCCGGCGAGGATCTGACCGAACCCATAGAAGACTGTTCTCCCGACAGCAAAGAAGACAAGACTCCAGGACGCCACCGGCGCTTCACGGGCGACTCTGGGATTGAGGTATGCGTTTGCAACCAGGGGCCCGGGGATGGAGAGGAAGAGGAGGAGATGAAAGAGCTTGTAGGGCACATGGATGGAGGGGTGCTCGAGGAGCAGGACTTCTGTGATAGCTGCAACCCCCGTGGCAGCAGCCCTCCTCGTGGTCCGGGAGATGAGGAACAGGGCCTGGCTGCCTCAGACATGCCTCTAGAGCACAGAGAGCATCAGCGACCTCCAGTCTGCCTCCATCTGCACACCATCAACGAACAGGACGGTCCGCATCACGCCAACAACACGGACCCCCAGAGATGAGCACAAACGGTTCCAGCAGAGACTTACTTTAGACTGTGGTCTCCCTTTAATTTCTTGAGATACATCAGTTTGTACTGTCAGCAGTGTCACTTTGGGTGTACTGTGTGTGTGTGTGTGTGTGTGTGTGTGTGTGAGTGTGAGAGAGAGCGAGAGAGAGAGGGAGTTTTAAAAGGGCGTTAATGTGTGAGTCCTAACGGTTTTTATGGATTAATAGGGTAATCTAGTAAAGACGTTAATAGGTCTGTTGCCTCACAGAGAGGTCACGATCAAAGCCACAGGGGAAATTCTCCTCAGTTTATAGCCTTATCGAGCTCTGGGTGACATGCCTGTAGATTTGGAGGCTTTTTGTTGGTTTTTGGGGGCTGATTGCCTCTTACTGAAATGAAGATGGCACACAAGGTCAGGGGATATTGATTTGTGCTGGCTTTTGCTCCTGAATTCTTATCTTTAATGTCATTTTAAAATACTTAAAGGGACAGTTCACCCAAAAATGAAAGATCTGTCTTTTAGTCACTCTCATGGCGTTCCAAGTACACAAGACTTTTGTTCTTGTGTACTTAAAAACACAAATGAAGATATTTTTAATAAAAAAATTTAAGAGAGCTCTGTTTTAAAAAAAAAAGTCTGTTCCACTAAAAGTGGATACCTTAAAAAGTTCAAGAATGCAAAATAAATCCATATGCACATACATAGAGCACATCAAGTATGGTAAATAAAAGATGAAACATACATGATGCACAAGAACCAGTGAAGTTTCTTGTTGCGCATCAAGCAAGTACAGTTAAACTTGTTTCTAAGTTCTTTGTTCAGTGTTTAAATGAGAATAAAATCTTGAATTAAATCTGTTAATTATGTATCTTTAGAAGACTTGGATTAAACCACTTGATTCATATGGATTACATTTATGATCTTTTTATGAACTTTTTGAAGCATCAATATTTAGGTGGAATTTCAAAGGAGGTACCTAAATTTTGCAGGTTTGATTAAAAGTATCTTAATTTTTGTTTCAAAGAAAATCAAAAGTCCTATGCTTTTGGAATGATATGAGGGTGAGTAATTGATAACAGAATTTTCATTTTTTGGTGCATTATCAATTTAAGATTATATTGTGCACGAAAAAAATGGGAAAGACTGCCACAGAGCAATCTGTTAATACTTCAGAGCTTTAATATTCAGTTTTTATTTCTTGTCTTTTTTTCCTGAAAACGTTTGATCTGGAGTATCTGCATGATGCTATTCAGAAAAATGAAGGAAAGTAATTATCTCAAATATATATTTTTTTGTCTTTTTGTATCAATAAGTGAATGTGCTTCCTACCTAGCAGGGTATGGTTGCCATTTTGCTTGTTTTGTCTCATTGTATAACATGGTCTTGGGCTTTATCCAATATTTTGCATGATTATTTGCATAAACTGAATAGATCCACAAGCAGAAACTGAATACATTCACATGATATATAGTAGTACATTTTGAAGTTCGTTATGCAAAGACTCTTCAAATGAAGGCTGAAAATACCTTTGTATATAGATTGAACCCAGCTTGTACATGTACACTAGGTGCCTTTGTTGATTTTAGTAGTTTTCATATGCCTTAAAGAGAAGAGTGTGTGTCGTAGAATTTCTGCATAAAATAAGGGCCAGTATGAGTGAAGAGTTTGCTCAGTGGTAACGTCTTATTTGAAAGGATCACTTAATAAGCCTTCCATCGAAACATATCATTTAAATATGTTTGTTTTTTGCCTTAATTTAATTTCTGTATTCTCCCATAGTGCTTTTAAGTTGTTTTTGTATCTTAACACTGTAAGGGAACTCTTGCACCACTAACAGTAACTTATGTACAGGCCTTATTAAGCTTTTAATGTGCGTTTTATTGTAGCAGATCAGGTAAGGTTACTGTCTTGTTTGTTAGTGTAGCACTTAAGTCGGGTTCATGATGAGATTGAGATTTGTTTTTCTGTGGCGGTGAGACTGAAAGCTGCTCCACTGCATTCCCTACACTGTCTGTGTGTGTGTGTGTGTGTGTGTGTCATTGTAGGATCCTTTAAGTGGATCGTTCTTCAGGCCACTGTGTTTGTTTGACCTTTGGTTTAGATTAGCAGTTAGGTGTCCTATAATAGAGTCTTAGCTCGGGCACAGATGGCTTTCCGGCCCTGTTGATCTTCAGATCAGAGTGTTCCTGTGTAAATGGTGGCTAATTTTCTTTCAAACGTGATGTGGCCGGTAAATTAGGTTCCTAGTGTGTTGTCTGGAAAAACTTGTTTGGGTGGCAGATTCCAACACTGACGTGGTGCCTTTGGAAATATTTTTGTAGCAGTATTGTTTGGCTAAACCTAATATTGAGCATTCTGAATGATTTGGACCAGTTATAGCATCGTAGCATCAAAATTATTTGACCGATTTAGTGAAGCAAGGGTCAGTGAGGAGATCAAGTCATCTGTTGCAGCAATGGTGCTCATGACGATCTTTCTGTAGCTCTAGTCTCCATTGTTTTCTATCGTCCTTTGATGTTTGAGACCAAAGGTATTGATTAAAAGTGGAAATCTGAGTCACTATGATGGGTAGCTCACTGTGAATGAGATGTGTTCATTTGTTTTGCCTGAAAAAGTTGTCAATGCACTGTTTTGACACTGAGCAGTGAGTGTGTGTGCTTGAAGGTGATGAAGGCTTTGCAAGCCAATTGCTTTTTTTTTCTTAAGCTTTGATTCAAGCCTGGTACTACGTTTTAGTTTTGTATCCGTAGTCACTTTCTTTTTATATATGAAACTGTATTTTCCGCATTTTATAAGAAGACTCAACCAAATTAAAGAGTATCAAAGAATGTTCCATATGAATAAAAAAAAAGCTTTGACAGCCAATGGATTTCTGTGAGTGATTCAGTTATGCATCCAAAATGGCAGTCTGCCTTTTTCAGCCACCTTTGTTCTCAAAGTATTTTTTTCTTATTCATTTTCCTATAGGGATTTCTAAAAAGTCTTTGCTAAAGAAAAAAAATGAAAATTGGACAAAAAGACAAAGGTACAAGACTGTGTACTTAATAGTTTTATTGAAGGAAAGAATAAATTGACATTACTAAAAAATGGTGGGAAAATAACTTGATTTAAAGATGATTATGTGTATATAAGCAATAAATATATTTTCATTTATTGTAAAATATGCATGTATATTTACAAATTTAAGGGTTTGTGAATGCAAAGAGATTGACATCATTCACAGTGCTTCATGGGAGTGGGCGGGTGCTAAAGTTCTTTACTTGTTTTGATTTAATGATTGGTGGATATTTCTTTGTAGAATTATGGGTAATGTAGTTTTTCATCAAGAATTCCATGATTAAAAATAAGTTGAAATAATGCAGACTGATGACTTCAACAAAAGCACATACCACCGATAACAGCTCAATTAAAAATCAATTCCCCAAGGAGAAAATTAATGGGATTTTTACCTTCAGAACCTGACTACACTCTGTTCAGTTACTGTTGCTCATGGAGTCACACTGACTCAAGATATTAATTATATTCATGTCTGATTTGTGATATTTGGTTTCATAAAAAAAATTACAAATGTCTCAAGAGTACAAAAGACACACATAATACATTTACTCAGCAGTGTTGCATTAGTGGGAATTTTTCCCAGTGTGCTCTTAGTTTAGCAACGACTTTGAATTTCTTGGGTTGAAGAACCACACCAAACTTGCCCTGGAGGTCAGGCAGAGGCTGGCCAGCGGGCATCTCAAGCGTGAACCTTTGCAAAATCCATGACAGGAAGAGGAAGAGTTCCATCTTTGCCAGGGCCTCGCCGAGACAAACTCGAATCCCTGCGCCGAAGGGCAGATAGCTGGCCGATGGGCAGCACAAACCATCACCCTCCTCGTTCAGAAATCGTCCTATCAGGTTAGAGGATTCATTGTATTTGGTAATGTTCACAGATTACATGAATGTTTGTTATCATTGCAGATTCTCACCTGGGTCAAACAGCTCAGGATTCATCCATTCCTTCTCATCATGATGTAAAGACCACAGGTTAATAATGACTCGGGTTCCTTTCTGCACAGTGTATTCTCCCACACTGTCAAAGAGAGCAGAGCAGACATCACGACTGGACAGTATTTTATATGAACCACTGAAATTTTTGCAACCCTGAGAGTAAAATTGGGAAGTTTAAAACCATAATCTGGGTGTTTTTCAAGGAAAGGGCATTAAGCATCAAAAATAATTAGCAAAAATTAATTACAGAATTCAAAAAGTTTGAGGTGGGTAAGATATTTTAGCATTTTTTAAAACAAGTCTCTTCAGTGCTCATCAGTGTTGCATATATTTGATCCAAAATACAGCAAAAACAATAATATTGCAATTTAAAATAACTTGTATATTTTAATATATTTTAAAATGTAATTTATTTCTATGATGGCAACGCTGAATTTTCAGCATCATTACAATCTTCCTCCAGAAATCATTACATAATATGATTTTCTGCTTAAGAAACATCTCTTTTTATTGTCAGTATTGAAAACAGTTGTGCTGCCAAATATTTTTGTGGAAACTGTGATACAAATTTCAGTAATATTTGATCAAAAGTAGAAATAGAAATGATTTGTAACATTCTAAAACAATTTAATGCATCCTTGATAAATAAAGGAAAAATATATTAGTTGTTTGTTTTGATTACGTGGAGTCTTGGAGCGCCACATGAGGGATGAGAAGTGGGGAGACGGGTCGGATCCTCAGAACTTCTCTTATAGTGGCCTCTAGATAAGGCAAATTCCCTCTGTCACTGAGCTGAGGGTGTCTGTCTTTTCCAATCTTATTGTCCAGCTCCTCCTGAATCTTTCTCTGCACCTAATGCCAAATGTAAAGAACATCTACTAAGTTTCACTGCAAGAACTGATTCCGAAAAGCCAGTTGTGAGCAGTTTATTTACCTGTGGATTATGGACAAGGTAAGCTATTGACCATTTGAGTACAGTGGTAGTGGTTTCCACCCCTGCCCCGAAGATGTCCCCCACAGTCATGAGCACGTGGTCTTCAGTTAAACCAACATCATGAGTGCTGGTGTTATTATTCTCTGAGCTGCGTTTGGCCCTCAGAAGTGCATCCAAGAGATCCCGCTGGACGTTATCGCTGTAATCCACCTGTAGAGGGAGACAAATCATATTAAAGCACGGGCTTTTTCTCTGAGTGCACTTTGGAATATGCAGTAACAGCTGCTGTTTGTTGAGTCTAGTCTACACTATAATTTATACATATGTTGACATATCCTTGTTTGAAATGTTACACTCCATCTAAAACTGTTTATTGTTCACGCAGCTTTTATGAACGTTGATTACAAACAGGGAATATTCAGAACTTTCATTTGAATTTTTGTCATAGTGAAGATGCACGTTTACCTTGTGTTCCTCGTATTTCTCTTGAAGCAGTTTGTCTCTGATTGAAACACACTGTCTTAAGATTTTGAGGTCTTTGTTTGGGAATATCTTGGAGGAAAAATACATATGTAGGCAATTAGAATTCAAGCATAAGACAAAAATTATTTTTAAGATATTTTAGGTAACTACCCACTAGGAAAGCCAAGAATTACCGTTCAAAAGTAAGATTCATTTTTTAAAAAATCAATACGTTTATTCAGAGAGGATGCATTAAATTGATCAAAAGTGACAGTAAAGACATTTAAATAATGTCATAAATGCTGTTCTTTTGCAACTTTCTGTTCATCAAAGAATCCTTAACAAATTTATTGCTGTTTTCACAAAAATATAAAGCAGTATAATTGTTTTCAACATTGATAATAAGAAGAAATGTTTCTTGAGCAGCAAATCAGCATATTAGAATGATTTTTGAAAGATCATGTGACACTAAAGACTGGAGTAAAAAAATATGCTGATTCAGCTTTGCATCACAGAAATAAATTACATTCTAAAATTAAAATATTTAATTGTAAAATGACTGTTTTTACTGTAATTTTGATCAATTAAATGCAGCCCTGGTGAGACCTCTTTCCAAAACAATTAAGAATCTTGCAGTGTAAGAAACATTATTATCACATATTAAAGCTTACCTGCAGCCACGGGAAAATATCCACCAAGCTGTCCTTAGCGACTGTATCCACGATTCCCTGACTGTACTGGAGCATGGACTCAAACTCAGCATCTCCACGCTTGTATGAGGAGTTGAAACACAAGGCACACACCACGTTTGTGACGGCACGCGTCAGCTCCGGTGCCAGATCCACAGCGCTGTTCTGGGATTCAGTCAATATGTCACACACAGAGCTCGCCTCCCTGCAGACTTTAGGTGGAAAGTAAGAATTAGGTAGCAGGCTCTGATTTGTATATTTAAAAAAAAAAAAAAAATTAACACATTTTTTATAATTTACATGTTGCTTTATATATTTGTACTATGCCATGCTGGCTGCAGTGATACTCACTTATCTTCTCAATAGAAACTGAACCTTCACCAAACATCCAAAGAGCTCCATGCACCATTTTCCGATGGAACTTCCATGTGGAACTGTAGTCAGCAAATGCTATATCTTTCCCATCTCGAGTTAACAAGTCTGTTGTAACCTTAAAGACAAACATATAAATTAAAGTAAATATTTTTGTGGAATTCAGCTGCTGATGAAAGTGATGCAGTTTACTTACAGTTCGTGGCCTTCCTGCAAAGATTTTTCCTTTTTTGATCAGGATCTCTTTTGCATGATGGTGGTTGTTCACAATCAGGACTTTGTGGGAGCCCATCATGAGGGAATAAAGATTTCCGTATTTCTTCTGCAGCTGTTGGAAGAAGATGTGTGGAGGACTGTCAGTTACGAGACTGAGGAGACTCCCGATGAAGGGGAGTGATGGGAGGCTTGGAGGAGATCTGTTTCCTGGCACAAATCCATTCATCTTCCTTTTGAGATACAGCGCTGCTAGAATTACTGCAGAGAACAGGCATGAACAGAGAAGCCATGGCAGGATGACTGGGTCAGACATTGTCAACACTGTGCAAGTGTTCACCAGCTCTTCAAATCAGCACTGCCCGTATGAGCGAGGCGACGCAAGATTTTTATACAAATTCTTCAATGCCACCTCCTTGACCCTGAAATAGTTTAGCTTCAGTATCTAAGTGTCATTGGGGCTGTTTTCAACAAAGCTGATGACTGGGTCCCCACATTCAAAAAATGCATGGAAGTGCATGTGTGAGCACAGCCCATTTTTTTATTTTCTTATTTTTCATTTTTCTTTTATTTTTTGGACATTTTCCTGAAATGTAACATTTCTTTTCAAATTTTAGCTTAACTTTGTGATTTATACTTCTTTTGGAGCTTGCAGAAACAATCACTACTGCATGCTGTAGCCTGCTGTGCATTTGATAAAATGCCATATACAAAATTAGGCTTGAAAGTCTTAAAAATAAAATAGCCTTTTTTGATAAATGAACAGATAAAGGAGGTGCTTAAACTTTGGAAAATGATGATCATTAATAACTAAACCTTATTGTCTTTAAGACTATGAACTAAGAAGTTCATAGTCTGTTAAATTTTCTAGGATTTTTTTTTTTTGCACACATTAAAAGCCTGTTTTGTGTATTTTTTCCTAGAAATAATTGCATAAAACATCAAATAACGTAAAATAAATGTAAAAATTACATAGAAAAAATGTAGCCAATAAAATTAAAAATAAAATGTACAACAAATGTTGGTTTGTAGTGACTATAGTATAGTATTTTAAACACACAGACAAATAATCTTTTTTTTCTTACAATAAGAGTATTTAAATGGGATAACTGTTAAAAAATAGCTATATATTGCTTTTATGTTAAATAATTATTTATATTTAATAGATTTCGTATGGCAAGGCAACTTTATTGCACATTTCACACAAATCATACTCAATGGTAATTCAAAGTGTTTTACATAAATAGGAATTAAAGGTGCTGTATGTAGGATGGAACGGTTGAACTAGGTATTGCAGTCCAAATTCAAAATATGACTTGAATATTTTAGACGGTTTTTTTCACCCGGCCCCTCCTCAGACTTGACGCACACGCAGGTTGCCAGATGAACAACACCAACAGAAACGAGCGCACATGACGATGAATGAAATTAAATACGTTGCGTTTTCCACTAACTGGCAACCCGGGCTGCCGAAATACAATTGAGTAAACTGGCAGTGGGCGGGTTTCACAAACCATAACAAACACAGACATTCCGGGCCGGAATGCACATTTTCAAAGGAGAATAACTGACTGTAGCATTGTTTTTCAAATAAACAAGTATGTTAACTTAGCATGTTTCTTAAATATCTGCAAACATATTATGGTATTTTTATGCTTTAGTAGAGTCAAAATCCTACATACAGCACCTTTAAAATAATCATTAAAAATAAGCACATCAATAAAAGCAAAGAGTAAAAATTTTAAATTAAAAAAAATTAATTAAAACAGTTAAGAATAAAAACGAGAATAGGCTACATAAAATATAATGCAATCACATAACACAAAAATGCAATGTATATGAAATATGCTAAAATAAACTGTGACTTGGCTTGACTTGACTTCACTTAGGTGCTTTGGTATTAAATGTCTTTTACCAAGTAAGTAAGTTACTTAAAGTTATAAGTTATCGAAGATAACGATGAAGTTAGATGAAGATAACTTAGATAAAGTTATCTAAGTTGCCTAATTAAACATCTTCCCCATCCTCTCATCTGTGTCATTCGCGTTCATATTTGAAATTGTCCCTCGCCTGGTGCCGTAGTAAACAGTGATGGCTTCCTCCGAGACGCAGCCTCGCTTCGGTCAATCTGTTAAAGGTTTATTATCTGATAAAGTCACTTCTTGCAGTGGAGATGTGATCGCTCTAACCCGTCAAGTGTTGAAAGGATCCAGGAGCCAAGAAGTAAATATACGAAACGTTATATTGTTATATATATATATAAGACGAGATATTTGCCCGGCTATCTGTTTCCTCATAATACACACTGGAGGCAAGCCTCAAAACTTAGTATATCCTGGGATTGACATGCCCAAATATTTGTCATCATATGATGTCCAGACATGCTATGTACAGACAGGCGTTTCACTAGGTTTTAAGATAAAGATGAATGCAGTTGTCTCATAAAATTAACAGTGGTCTCTTCTACTTTACAGCTACTCAGCCAGGCAGCCAGAAATATGGTAATTCAAGAAGATGCAATTCTGCATTCTGAAGATGTAAGTGATATAAAGGCAAAATTATTTTCTTTATAACAATTTTCTTTATAAGATAACAGTATAACAGACTACATAAAATGCATGTAAATAACAGTTGTCACTTTGTTTCTCCCAGTAATATTATTCAAATCTTTAGTTTTATGATCAAAGTTCTAGTTTTTATTGTGGAGTGCAAATAATGCAATGCATTGATATGATTGAGAGCTATACAGTTATACTGTCCTCAAAACACTATTGTATCATATTTTATGCTTTTTAGATTTTAATATGATTTTTAAAAATAGTGTATTGATAATCAAGTAACCCAATTAAGTTGCTTCTACTAAAAGGCATTTTACTTGCTAAAAAAGCATGACCTATCAGTCAGAGGACAGAAGGCATGTAGTAGATTGTATACAACTGATTTTCAGTAGCTTTGATCATGTTGATTGATATTTTAGAGGCCTTAGAATTCCATGTATCGAATATGATACAGTTGGCAATTTAATGTTTAATAAAGCAGATGTAACTTCTCCAAGTATCTTTGTTCTTGCAGAGTCTACGGAAGATGTCTATTATAACAACCCACTTGCAGTATCAGTAAGTAGACAAGTATACATCCACACTGCATTTATCTGCATTAACATCTTGTACAGTACTAGTCAAAGGAAACACTCATATGCCTCGTAACCTTAAATCATTTTTTAGTTTTTCTGTTTTTGTAATTTAATTTTGTATATTAATAAAAATTGTGCCTTTGTTTGACTTCCTTTACAAAAAAAATTTTTTCATTTGTATTGTATGAAGTGCTATATAAATAAAGGTGACTTGACTTGACTTTAACCTTTTTGGTCACTACATAAGTCCCATACTTTAATTTGTGTTATTTCATAGTTTAGACTAAATAAAACAAAACTGAAATCTGATATATTTCTTTATCTTTTAAATCCAGGCAAGAGGCCATTCAAAAGAAGTAAGTCATTATATTTAGGTCATTCAAGTTATTTAAATAATTGAATGTTATTTTTTTGTGAATTTCTCTAAACCTTTGGTAACTCTTCATCTGTATTGTCTTTCACAGTGTAGAACACTCCAAAAACCTGCAGGACCAGCTCAAACACTTGATGAAATAACAGAGCCCTTCTGTTAACATGCTATGTATATCGCTTTCTCTAGTTTTTCAATGATTTTTTTAACAGTAGATCCCATTACTTTTGAGACTGCAGATGATGGCTTATTGCATAGCAGATTGCTATTTTTTTTAAAAAAGGCACAGCCCAACATCCTCCTATTCTCTAACACCTGATTGTGGGTGGTCGTAAAAAACATGCTTAAGAGCTTCAAGTGAAGGCTTTTCTGTGGGAAATTTTTTCCAGTATTCATATTTGTCTTTTTGAAATGATAGTACAATGTCAAAACAATATACTCTGTTTTTGTCTCATCTTTTAAGCCTAAGTTTGTGTAAGAACATGTGCTTTTAGACTTTTAGATCTTGTGTAGTCAAAATTTCCCAATTCACTGTACACCAAATGTACAAATTGTATTTTGTTCATTTATTTATGTCTTTTTTAATGGTGTTGTTGTACCAAATCTAATTGAATATATTTGTATAAAATGTCACAGAATTGTTTTTGCACATTTTGCTAATTCATATTTTAGGTCTAAGCTTGGAGCCACTTTATTAAATGTATGTGGAAAAGCAAAATGAATGAAACGTGTCCTTTGTTGAAAGTTCAACACAGGGATACGTGACAAAGTTTATCCCACATGCAATATCAGCAGCTCCTCTGCAAGGGCAAGCAGATGGATGTCCTAGACCTAGAGCAAGGCCTTGAGCATAACTATTCACTTCAACTAAGTTTTGACTTGTGTCTGCAAGACTTGTGCATTTTTTTTTTGTTACAGTCAAAATATAACCGTGAGCATCAACATCTAGTTTCAACATTACAATACATTGGATGGTAACAATTGCATTTATAATATGTTGATATGTACGTACATATTTTTTAATTTAATTTTTTATAAAATAATGAATAATAAAAGAAACAGAAAATTCTGAGATAAATTTTAGTCATGCAATATCAACAGCTAGCCTTATAAATAACAAAGATTAACTTTAAGTGCTTGGTAAAAGGTCTTGCACTATATGCACATCTGCCCATTCACATTCACAGGATCATGAGAGACCTTGAATTGGAAAGAATGTTCTGTACCTCCCTAGTTCAACTTATCAGTACTCAAGGTCTATAATAATGAAGTCTTGCAATCTGCCAAGAGCTTGTGTAAAAGCAAGTCGTGAGTTAATCATTACTAAAAGGATGATGTCTTAAAACTTAATATATACAAAATATGTTGTGGATATAAATAAATTATGTGGAATGTTCACAGCAATCGCTCAAAACACATAATGAAAACCCCCCATTAAAGATTATGCCATTTTAGCTTGTATATCTTTATTTTTTAATTTACGAACCTATGCAAAAAAGACATTTCTAGTTTGCTTTATGATACAGTGTATGCACCATGTGCATATAATGTATAATAAAGCACATTAGAAATATTTACAGAGCCAAGAATGGTTGTAATGGTCTTTTGCTCTTCAGATCTGCAAAATCATCTTGCACATTTTATATTGCCCTGTTTGACTATGTGAGTTACGTACAAGTGGTATTGATTTTGAAAAAGGAGGAAAGTTGACAATATATTATTGTCAGTGTTTTGGCTCCCTCTATAGGTAAAACACATTTCCATAGAGCAAATAAATTGTAGCTGAAGATTGCAGGTTAATAGGCTTTAGTGACTACAAGGATGCAATCATGCAAGGACTATAATATTTCTCTCTCTCTCTCTCTCTCTCTCTCTCTCTCTCAAGTTCAAGTTGCTTTATTGGCATGACATTTGTGTTACAGTATTGCCAAAGCATTTGAATACAGAATAAAATACAGAATATTATTACACCATCAAAGTAAAAAAGGAGACAACAAATGAGTAATAAATGAGAGAAAATAAATAGATAAATACAATAACATAAAAATAACATCTCTCTCTCTCTCTCTCTCTCTCTATACATATATATACTGTATATATAT